>JAVJHY011542488.1:0-53023 GCA_035593235.1 Phascolosoma agassizii | reverse complement strand
CCGTTTCCGCAAATCAAGACTGTAGGCCATCGTATTCGAAATTATACATACATTGGAACTTAATTGGAATAGCTATATCAAAGCTAGCCCGGAGGACCACGTGGCGTGAGCCCGCGGGTGAAAGCGTTCCCCGCTGGAGGCGGGGACTCCTTGCCAAATGAACTGTTCGTGAACACTAATGCATGGAAGTTCCTCTCAGTGCCCATGGTGCGTATCAGCATCAATATCATGTGGTGTGGATTCCCAAGTATTGCCGACGCATTTTGCGAGGGGCGATTAAGTTCTTTGTACAGGAGCATGTACCTCAGATCCAGCACGATCATCCCGATGTGGAGGTCCAACAATGGAGTGTGCAGGTTGATCACAGTTATGGCGTGCTAGTGATTCCTCCAAAATATGCTGTCTCGAGTATTGTGGACAAGATGAACGCGAATGTGAGCCGACAACTTCGCTTCCGGTATCCCGAACTGAAGCGGACATATTGGGGACGGTGATGTGGTCGCCCGGGTTCTTTTCTTCGACCGTTGGGTTGAATGAGGACGTTATCCGGCGTGACGTGGTCCATCAAGAGCGAGTGAACAAAGGGCAAGTTCTGCTCGAGTTTGAATTTTAAGTGCCACGCGGCGTAAGCCCGTGTCACTTCTTACATGAACTGGGCGTTCTTGTTTTCTTATGCACTATTTCTGGGCTTTAAGAGCATGGAATAGGGTTTCTGTGTGTCCTTTTCCGAGATTTTGGGGCACTGGAGGCCTATGCCTTGGAAAAATGGAGATTATTGAGAGGTTTGTGGAATTCTAAGTAACAGGACCAAAGTATTGGACTGTCAAGAACTTACGCTGTTTGATCAGTAAATTTGTATGAAGAATTATTCATGAGAGTGGGGGAGGGCAGAAGTTAAGTGGGGTGGACGTCAAAAGATCATAAGGTTAACCTCTAAAAGAAGATCATGGGAAAATTGCCTGGATGGTATAAAAATCTGGTAAGGAATTTCCTCACCCGACTTTATGTAACTGGCTAAACAGTCTGGTTGAAAAATTTCAGCTGACTACTTTTTGAGCTTTCTCCAGAATCCTAAGCCAACTAACCCGCTACTCATGAGGACCATAGTGCTTGGTTCAGGCGTCGCGACACTCCCGGAGAAAAAGAAAGTGTTTGTCCAAATTGGTTGCCAGTACAACCAAAAGACATTTGTGTTGAATCAAATCCTGACAAATTCCCTATCCCGGATCCAGAGAGAACTAAAAAAGTGGGAAAGAGGGGGTCCTGAAAGACAATTTGAACTTTTTGGAGATTAGAAGAAAACCCGCCAACGGTGAATAAGAGAGTTACTTCCCTCCCCCAATCGGTTGAAGGAAAAATCATTAATGGTACCTGTAGCTCCTGCGATAATATCTGCTATTGCAATATCTCCAGTAGATCCTGTAATGAGGAGGCCAGTAGCATTGTTAACAAAATCGATTTGCGTGGCAAGAGGAATAGATGTCCAGATTCCACGGGCATTCTTGGGGTCCAGGCCCCTCCAGTAAAGGTAAAGTCCCCACTGATTTGTACGGCATGTGCGCCGGAAACAGTAAGAGCTGATCCCAAGACTATCGTTGCTATAGATAATAGTGTTTTTTTAAATCACTTGAGGGTATATTCCCCGCTGCTTGCGGCGTAATAAACTACTCGCGTGAGCGAGTACATTCATAAGAGCCATAATGGCATGGTTTTGTTATATCATTTGATTTTTCCTGCCGAATATTGCCGTGCGATATTTGATGCAGCCGTTGATAGCGTGTTGAAGGAGGTCTGCCTAGAGATCGAACCGCGATATGAGTTGAAGCTTTTGGAGATTGGTACAGAAAAGCACCATGTCCATTTATTGGTCCAATCGCTTCCCCGATATAGTGTGACGAAGATGGTGACTCTCATAAAGAGTTTGACCGTCAGAGAAGTTTTCCGGTGAGCTCCTCAGGTAAAACAGCAATCATGGAGGGGGTGAATTATGGACAGATGGTTATTTCGCCAGCACCTTGGGAAGCATGGCTATGAAAATATGATAGGGAAATATATCAAGCAACAAGGAGATGTCTACCAACAGTTATACACAAATCACCAGTTGGTACTCTTCTAATACCCCGTCCGCTTGCGGCGTGGATGATTTATTCCCTTCATAAATAAAATCTACCTTGGTGATTAACATAACTCAGAGAAAATTTTGTGTTTCTTTAATTGGTGTATAGAGCAGGTGTAGCAAGTGCAATGCCATCTTGATGTTTATGTAACTATTCGGTCATAGTGATATATCATAAATAACAAAATCATCTATTCTATATTTAAAATTTCTAATCCTATTGGTAGCCCGCGAGGAACGTTGAGTCTCTTCCCTAAGGGCTAATAAATAAATTGACGATTTTTGATGAGCTAGTAGTTGATGATGAGGCTTGAGAGGCTAATAGAGCCGTCACAAGAATGTTCGCGCTTGACCATTGTTATAAATTGTCACCCCTCCATTTGGTTTTGTTGGTTGAGTTGAAAAAAAGGAGGAGGGGAATTGAGGAGAAAGTGAATGTGGATGTGGCCAAAGAAAATGGCAGCTTTTCTTGAAGACCTAAACTTCACACATTTTTTCTTACTTCACATCCGAAGTTTATAGTAGATGAGCCTGGTGTTATCGGTGAAAGATGTTTTAATAGAAAAAATGGGTTGAGGACACGCGTGAAAGGATATCAATGAGTCATTGGTGGTCATTGGGAAAGATTTCTATGGGCTGGAGCATACTGGCTGGATTGCTTTCTGCGAATCCAGTTGTGGCAGCTTTGAGTCTGCAAACCACTTTTACTGTTTCGGAAACGTATACGGATAATTTATTTTTTAGTAATAATAATACCAAAGAGGATTTTGGGACTTTATTTGGACCCGATTTAACCCTTTTGTTTGAGAATCCAGATATTGTGATTGGTGCGACCTATTCGGGACGAGTGTCTTTATATGTTAATAATTCCGCTGTAAATCGCTATAACCAAAATGTCAATATTATTTTGGATCTTCCGTTTTTGGCGAAACAATATCGAGGGTTAACGGTGACCATAGATGAGGGCATGAGTTTTACCCCACAACTTGATGGCTTTTCCCTATCCGAGGCAGAGAATCAGTCGACGTCACGGGGGCCAATCTCTAATGTTGGCGGGAGTGGAAGTGGTGCGACGGGTGGAACGACTGGCAGTGGGCCTGGGGGAACAGGGAGTAGTGGCAGGAGTTTTGGTGGAACTGGAGGCACCCAAGGTGTATTTACTAGCCGAGCGAGTGCTTTTTATAACAATGCTGGGCTGACGCTTGGCTATGACTGGAGTCCTCGACTCCATCCTACGCTCAGGTACGGGAATCAATATCGCCATTTTTTTGCTAAGGGTTTCCAGGATTCTTTGACACATACAGGAACATTGTCTGTGCCGTATCAGGTGACCGAGTACACCACCGTGGCTCCATTGTATTCCTATCGACAAACGGATTTTTTAGGAAAATCGACGAGAAACACTAAGTCTGACAGAATCATTTCGCATACTGCCCGATTAAGCCTTACCCATGCGTTCTCCACGACGTTATCCGGTTCGATTTCTGGTGGTGTGTCTTTTGTAAAGCAAGATGGTGGCACCGAGCAGGTTCCATTGGCTGGTGGAGGAACTCAGGAGCGAGAACTTGGCGATAAGTATGTGGGAAGATTCAATGGTAGTGCGAGTCTTAGCAAGACTTTTCAACGAGGAACGTTAAGTGTGTCGGGCAATCAAACCATTGGGAGCGGCGGTGGCTTGGCTGCTCAAGCTACTCGGACTCGAACAGTCACCGGACAAGGGAGCTATGCGCTTACCCCTCGAATGAATGCGTTTGCCTCTGTCGGTTGGGCAAATAATGATTCCATTGATGGGAATGCTTTTGACTCGACCACGTACAGAGTTCAGACCGGGTTGGGTTATTCGTTTACCCGATGGCTGTTTGGAAATTTGAGCTATTCTAGAATCGATCAACGATCAAAAGGCACGGTTGCGAACGATGTGGTAGTGAATCAAGGGTTTCTGAGTTTGACGGCCGTTGCCGATCCCTGGTTTTTAGTGCGGTAACCAATCTCAGGAAAAGATTCTTGGTAATTGATGAGGTCTTTTCTCTTTCTGTAAACCTTCGTTTTCTTACTCCACCCTTCTGAATTTAGGTGGAAATCCTACAATAAGAGACTTGAATTCTCACGATGTAGAAGGGCGTCTGCATGTGATGACGTGTTTACGCTTAGACGAGGTTTTGTGTTAGGGCCGACTAGTCCATATTTTTATATAGGTAGTAATGAGAAGCTGTAATTTCACTTATTCAAGCTGGCCAAAAAATGGAATCCACTTCTGTCTATAGAGCTGAAGATGAAACAGGAACAAGGGTCTTCCAGTTATTGCACAATTGCTTAGATAAGATCTGGGTAATGTCAGAACTGGACCCCACTGATTGGACAGAATAATTTTGGTGTTCAGTGAAATCTTCTGCGTTATATGGCTTAATAACGAAAGGAGCAGAAGATGTCATGACGATCACGACGGGGTCATTCACCAGCATTTAAAGCCAAGGGTGCCTTAGCCGCCGTCAAGGGCGAACGCACCTTGGCCGAATTAGCCGAGCACTGTGATGGCCATCCGAATCAGTTCCAGGATTGGAAGAAGCAGTTGCTTAGCAAGGCAGAAAATGTTTTTAGCTCGCGCCTTGGCTGCTGCCGACCATGAACAGGTGCAGCAGCAATGGTATGTCAAGATTGGGCAGTTAACGATGGAGGATGATTGTTTAGCCACCGCGCTCGGATTCGACCGATGACTGAGCACAAAGCGTTAATCAAGGCCAAGCAAGGGACTCGCCAATGTCAGTTGTTATCCTGCCACGGTCGAGTGTCGATGCCCGACCTCAGGCTGGCTCAACCGCCGACCTTGCTTTAATGCGCCAGCTCGACACGCTCTATCTGCAATGGCCGTTCTCTGGCAGCCATCGCCTGTGTGTTGAGCTTCAACAACAGGGATCTCGGGTGACTTGTAACCGCAGCCAACGCTTGCTGCGCAAGATGGGGCGCAGGGCTCTTGACCCAAAGCCGCGAACGAGTCAACCAGGAAAAGGGCACAAGATTCCTCCCTACTTACTGAGAGGCCTGAGTATTGAGCGTGCTAACCAGGTGTGGGCGAGTGATATCTGTTATATCTCGATGGCCAAGGGGTTCAGGTATCTGATGGTGATCATAGACTGGTATTCACGTCGGGGGTTGGCGTGGCGAGTCTCAAATACGTTGGAGACTGACGCCTGTGTGGAGGCCCTGGAAGAAGCCCTCTTGCGCTATGGGGCGCCAGAGATCTTCAAGACGGATCAGGGCGTCCAATATACGAGTGAGGCATTCATCGCTGTCCTGAAAGGGTATGAGGTAAAGATCAGTACGAATGGCCAAGGCCGCTGGGTCGACAATGTCGTGATCGAACGACTGTGGCGCAGTGTGAAGTACGAGGCTGGCTACTTACACGCCGATGAGACTCCAGCTTATAATACGGAATGTTGTCCCCAAGCGTTGAACCGACAAACGCCTGATGCGGTGTATGTGACTAGCCCCATGGCGAAGAAGGCTGCGTAATGACGGACAGAGATTTCACTAGAGCGAATGTGAAAGCCTAGCCCTTTGGGCGGGAGGAAACATTTAGTCGGCTGGAGGCCTATCCAGATCGTGATATTAGAAGCGCATGTTGGGTAAACGAACCAGCCATACAGTTGAAGAGACGAACTAGCATTTGATGAGGGTCTGAAAATATCCAACGAGGTGTAAGGTGTTTCATCAGATGAAGTTGATTGAAGGGTTTGAAAAGCCCTGCCCTTTGAGCGGGGAACTTTACTTAGCGAGCTGTCCAAAAAATTGGGCCTACTTTTGTTTGCTGTAAATCTTTTAATTGGACTTGAATCAGATCCTGATGATGGAAATTTTACTGCTCGCACCCCATCCATTTTATCAGGATCGTGGAACGCCTATTGCGGTAGATCTTGTGCTGAAAGTGTTGTCGGAGCGAGGGGATCATATTGATGTCCTCACGTTTCACGAAGGACGTGCTGTCGACTATCCACATGTCAGTATTTACCGAATCCCTGCTTGGCCATTTCTCCGCAACATTCGGCCTGGTTTTTCTTGGAAAAAATTAGCGTGTGACGGTCTTCTGTGTGCAAAGGTATTCATTCTTTTAACTAAAAAACGATATCATCTGATTCATGCGGTGGAAGAATCGGCCTTTATCGCTCTCCTTGTAAAGAGAGTATTAAAAATTCCCTATGTATATGACATGGATTCTTCTTTAGCACAACAAATGATTGAAAAATATTCTTTCCTGGCTTGTCTGTCTAAGGCATTCCTGTTTTGTGAACGGAGGGCTGTGCGGTCTGCTTCTGTCGTCCTGCCTGTGTGTGCCGCATTGGCAAAGCATATTGAACCGTATCAACCATCAAAAGTGGAAATTCTTGAAGATGTTCCGCTTCTCGGTGAAACATCCGATGCGTCCTCGGAGGCCAACAAAGATTTTGCTGTTGCAGGTATGCGGATCTTGTATGTGGGAAACCTCGAGATCTATCAAGGAATTGATTTGTTGCTGGATAGCTTTGCGTTGGTTATGAGAAATGATCCACAGGCCACGCTATTCATTGTTGGTGGCGAAAGGGACCATATTGAATTTTATCGCTCGAAATCTGAATCATTAGGTATAGGCCAGAATGTTCGCTTCCTTGGTCCCCGCCCTGTTCAGCAATTGTTTTCATATCTCTCGCAAGCAGATATTTTGATATCTCCCAGGATCAAAGGGAATAATACGCCAATGAAATTGTATTCCTATCTTGCAAGTGGGAAGGCCATTATTGCCACCAATCTTTCCACTCACACGCAAGTCATTGATCAGCAGGTGGCTGTTCTCGTGGATCCAACCCCCGAACCTTTTGCCGAAGGTATGCTTCAACTTATTCAGGACCAAGAACTTCGAGCGACTCTGGGTAAGGCAGCCAAGAGACTGGTCGACGAAAAATACAGCTTTGCTGCATACCGAGCGAAGTTGAATGCGGTGTATGATGATCTGCATGAGCATACCGACAACCTGGTAGTTTCTTGATCCATTTCCTGGTTCGATTTTTTGGGGAACGAGCATGATCAGAAATTTATCTCGATTGGCGAGTGACCGGTACGATGTGGTGGTGGTCGGAGGGGGAATATATGGTGCGTGTGTGGCTTGGGATGCGAGTCTACGGGGATTATCTGTGGCTTTGCTTGAAAAAGGGGATTTTTGTTCAGGGACTTCGGCGAATAGTTTAAAGATTATCCATGGAGGATTCCGATATTTACAACATGGGGATATCAAGCGAGTGCGGGAATCCATGCAGGAGCAAAAGGCTCTTATGCGGATTGCCCCACATTTGGTGCATCCCCTTCCAGTCCTTGTTCCCACCTATGGCCATGGACTACGAGGGAAGGAAATATTCGCGTGTGCCTTAGCAATAAATGATCTCGTCTGCTTTGATCGAAATCGGTTAGACGATCCACAAAAACATATTCCAAGGGGAAGGATTCTCTCACGAAGAAAGGTTCTGAACCTACTCCCGCATATAGCAGAGGAGCATCTGACGGGGGGAGGGATGTTTTATGATGGCATGGTGTACAACTCGGAACGGTTGTTACTCTCTTTTCTCCACTCTGCTGAGTCGAGGGGAGCCGCACTGGCTAATTATGTCAAAGTGGTGGGATTTTTAAAAGCAAACGGAAGCGTTTGCGGGGTGCAAGCCGAGGATATGGTCTCGGGCCAGCATTTTCAAGTTGAAGCCGATGTTGTGGTCAATGCTTGCGGTCCTTGGGTGAATCAAATGGAAGCGATGTTATCAGAGCGCAAGAGGATCCACAAGACTCCTTGGGTCAAGGCTTTTAATCTTATCACTCGTCAGTTGTTTCCGACTCATGCGGTTGGGTTAGCTGCCAGAGGGAAATTTTCCGATCACCGAGCTTTGCTGAATAAAGGAAAGCGATTACTTTTTTTCGTGCCTTGGCGGCATTGTTCCATCATTGGTACCGCGTATGCTTCGTATGAAGGACATCCGGATCAGTTTAGTATTTCAGAAGAAGATATTCAGGGGTTTCTTGCGGAGATCAATCAGGTGTATCCCCACGTGGCTCTACAAATGAAAGATGTGACATTTGTGCAGGGTGGGCTGCTCCCAGGCGTTAACGCAGGCGCTCAGAGTGAAGGTATCCAACTCGAAAAGGACGTGTTGATACATCCAGAGGGAGAACTTGGTGCTAAAAATGTCATTTCTCTTGCAGGAGTTAAATTTACCACGGCTCGACTTGTTGGCGAACGAGTTGTTGATAAAGTGTTTCAGATCTTGGGTAAGACTCCACCGCCATCTCAAACATCTTTCTCTCCTCTGTACGGTGGAAAGATTGAGAAGTTTCAGGAATATTTGAATACGAAAATCGGAAAATCTGAAGGCTTGAGTGCAACAGCTGTGCGTCGCTTAGTTCACAATTATGGCTCTTCTTATCGCGACGTTCTACAGCATATGTCCGACTCTGGTGACAGGGATACGCGCGACAAATTAGAACCCCAAGAGGTGTTAAAGGCGGAGGTGCGGTATGCCGTGCGGGAAGAAATGGCTCAAGGGTTAAGTGATGTCGTGTTTCGTCGAACAGAATTAGGAAGCGCTGGAAATCCTGGCGATGAGGCTCTTCAGGTTTGTGCCGAAGTGCTAGCCCAGGAGTTGGGGTGGAATGAGAATCAAACTCAACGAGAATTGGCAATGGTCCAGCGTATGTTCCGGAGGTGAACTTGGTGGAAGCAGGAGAGCCCTCGTGGCCCATACGACTCTTTAATAAGTCCGTACTCAAACAACGGAAATTTAAAGAAATCACGGAAGCCTTAGGCGAAACCCAGCAGTTACAGTGTCTGGATATTGGGGCTGATAATGGCGTGATCAGCTATTTGCTTCGTCAGCGCGGTGGAACGTGGAAGAGTGCGGATCTAGACCCAATCACAGTCGAGGCGATTCAAAGCTTGATTCACGAGCGGGTGTTTCAGATCAACGGGGACTCGACACCGTTTGGTGACAATGAATTTGATCGTGTGGCTGTGATTGATTTTCTTGAACATATTCCGAATGATGAGTCATTCATCCATGAGCTGCATCGGATTTTGAAGCCGGATGGAACCGTGATTCTCAATGTGCCTCATATAAAGACAACCCTGTTAAGGAAATTTCGACTCGCGATTGGGCAGACTGATGAAAAGCACGGGCATCTCCGTCCTGGGTATACTCCTGGTGATGTCAAACGGATTCTGGGAGATCATTTCAACGTCATATCGGAGAAGACTTATTCCAAATTTTTTTCAGAATGCATTGATACGCTGATGACGTTGGTTTTTGATGTGCTGAAAAGAGGCAAGCGGGATTCTGCCAAAGGTATTGTGGTGACGGGGAAAGATCTCCAACGTTATGAAAAAATTTTCGCCATGTATACGCTACTCTATCCTTTCATCTGGACGCTCGCGAAATTAGACAATCTCTTATTTTTTACAAGTGGGTACATGCTCATCGTGGTTGCTCAAAATAAAAAGGATACGCACGTATAATGGGACGAGTGCTCGTTACCGGAGGGAAAGGGTTTTTAGGAAGCCACCTTGTGACACGTCTACTCGCTGAAGGGGAAGTCGTACGCGTGTTCGCGCATCGGGGGAGCAAAGGGGAGTCAAGGGATAACGGGTGTGAAGTGGTATGGGGAGATATCCGCATTCTTTCCGATGTGGAACAGGCCGTTAAGGGAGTGGAGAAAGTGTTTCACTTGGTGTCAAATTTTCGAAAAGGAGGATCGGATAAAACTGACGCGTATGCCGTGAATGTTGAAGGGACGAAGAATGTCCTGAATGCCGCAAAAAAATATGGGGTTTCTCGTGTGGTGCATTGTAGTACGATTGGCGTGCATGGTGATGTTCAGGCGATTCCGGCTCATGAAGAGACACCTTTTAATCCCACGGATTTGTATCAAGAATCCAAGCTCAGAGCAGAACAATATGTCTGGAAGTTTCATCATGAAACAGGGTTGCCTGTTAGCGTTGTCCGGCCTATTTCTCTGTACGGACCTGGAGACCTCCGTATGTTGAAACTATTTCGGACTATTAAAAAAAGACAGTTTATCTATATAGGAAAAGGCAATGTGTTGTTTCATCCAGCCTATATTGATGATGTGATTGAAGGCTTTCTTCTCTGTGCTACGCATGAAAAGGCTGTGGGAGAAGCCTTCATTATTGGAGGTGATGGCTACCTTCGGTTGCATGAACTTGTGGATCTCATTGCAGCGCAACTTCAAGTTTCTCCACCTCGTCTGCATATTCCATTGGCTCCCGTGGAATGGCTTGCTGGTGTATGTGAGTCCATGTGTGCACCCTTGGGCATTGAGCCACCTTTGCACAAACGTCGGGTGAGTTTTTTTAAAAATAATCGGGCGTTCTCGATTGAAAAGGTCAAACGAGTTCTCGGTTATGCTCCAAAAGTTCCTTTAGAGGAAGGGTTAAAGCGAACCATTCAATGGTATGAGAATTCTGGATGGCTCTAAAACGAATTTCACCCAGTGGAACTTCCTGAAATCAGGGTAGAACAGGGTCAAGCAAGGTTAACGAAATCTACGGTGGCTGACTTTAAGCTTTATGTATATGAGTGATAAAGGTTCTTTGAGAAATGAGTGTGGTGAAAGAAGATGGTGACTAAGACGGTTTGTGTCACTGAAGTATGTTGTTTAAAAGAAGCGGTTTTCAAGAGTACAAGGCCAGACAAGCAGGAGATAAGTTGCCCCCCTACCATTTTGCGGGAAAGGAAGCTTCTTGGATACTGATATAAAGGAATTGATTAAGCGAGAGCCATCCTGGAAAGGGCTCAAGACATTACTCAAAAGTATCAAGACGTCGTCGTTTCAGGCTCGCGACGTTGACCTCATGTATCGAGCCCTTCAGAAATTCCGGAATGAGGCGGATATCCGTATAGCCTACCTTGGGAATCACACGATTGATCCTCTTCCACGATATGTGAGTGTTGCTAGCTCTCAACAAGGTATTCTCGCGTCTGATTATATTGGGCCATATAATCAATATGTTCAAGATGTGTTTAGTTCAGATAGTGAGTTTTCAAAATTTAAGCCCAACCTAGTTTTTTTAACCTTGTCGATGCGAGAACTCTCACCTCAAATCTACGGGGAATTCTTAGGCTTAACTGGACCACAGCGCTCGGAGGAATTGGTTCGTATTCTCGATCACATAAAAAATTGGGTTGACGTTGTGAAAGAGAAGACCGATGCGACGGTTTTAATTTCAAATTTTCCAACCCCAATATTTCCTCAGGCCGGGATTGCTGACACTCAATTGGATTTTGGAGAGGGGGAGTTTTTTCGCCAATTGAATCTCGATCTCATTCGAACCTTCAGGACTGATCCACGTGTGTACATTTTTGATCTCGATCGCATTTTGTCCCATCGAGGAAAGATGGAAGCCATTGATTCCAAAATGTACTATCTTGCAAAAATGGAATGGGACGAACAGAGTTTTCCGATAATTGCCGATGAAATACTACGTTATATTTGGGCTATCAAGGGAAAGACCAAAAAATGCTTGGTTCTGGATCTGGACAATACTTTGTGGGGTGGAGTGGTTGGTGAAGATGGGGTTGGAGGAATAAAAATTGGCCATGGAGATCCTGCGGGAGAAGCCTTTTTTGAGTTTCAGCAGGTGATCTGTTCATTGAAAGAGCGAGGCATTCTTCTAGCGCTTTGTAGCAAGAATAATTTCAGTGATGCCATGGAAGTGTTTCATACTCGGAAAGATATGCCGTTGAGTGTTGACGATTTTTCCGCCATGCGGATCAATTGGGAAACGAAATGTCAAAATATTGCTAGCATTGCGGCGGATCTCAATATTGGCGAGGATAGTCTTGTGTTTATTGATGACAACCCGGTGGAATGTGAACTGGTTCGTCAAGTGATGCCACATGTCCACACCATTCAACTTCCGAAGGATCCTTCAGAATATCCTCGTGTGCTGCGTCAGTTATTACATTTTGAGAAATTGACGTTGACAGAAGAAGACCGGGATAAAACCAATCAGTACCGTCAAAATACAAAGCGCAAAGAGTATCAGCAGGAGCTTGGAGATGTGACAAAGTTTTTGGAAGGACTGGAGACCACACTCACTGTGTGTCTTGCTACTCGTGAACACCTCGGGCGCGTTCTTCAGCTTTTTTCCAAAACGAACCAATTTAATCTCACCACGAAACGGTATGGACTTTCTGAGATTGAAGCATTTATCGAAGCTGATGTCTGGTGGCTACATGTGGTCGAGGTGACCGACAATTTTGGGGCCTTGGGAGTGGTTGGTCTCTATTTAGTTGGAGCTGACCAGGAGGCAATTGTGATTGATAGTTTTTTGCTGAGTTGTCGAGCCATGGGACGTGGAATAGAGACGGCGATGATGAACCAGATCAAAAAGGACTTTTTGCTGAATGGAAAATATCAAGGTATTCGTGCAGAGTATAAGCCAACAAAGAAAAATATGCCTGTTGAGAAATTTTATGATCAGCAAGGCTTTTCGCAGGTTGCTTATTTAGATGATGGGGTAAAGAGTTACCAGCTTTCCCGTGATGAGGTTACGATAGTTGACTGTCCAGGCATTTTAATATTGGAGGGCGCATGATAAATGAGAAGATCAATAAAATACTGATAGATATTCTCGATCTTGAAGGTGACCAAATATCTGATGATCTTACGCCAGAAACAGCCGAATACTGGGATTCTATGAATCATCTACGGCTTGTGACTGCCATTGAACAAGAATTTTCGATTTCCCTTTCCATGAATGACATTCAGTCAATAGATAGTGCCTCAAGACTGAGGGAGCTAGTTCACCTATACGTTGAGGCATCGTGAATATTAAAAAGATCATTCAAAGATTTTTGTTACCTTCCAGTCTTATTGGGGTGGTCTATTGGTTCAAGTTTGCGTGCAAAGTGAGCCCACGAGCCGAAGTTGAGTTAAGTCCTCTGTTGACACTGGGGAAAGGGACAGTCATTAGTTCATTTACGAAAATTAAGGCGTCAGACGGCCCTTTGGCTATCGGATCGGAAGTTTCGATTGGGACAAGCTGTTTTCTTTCATCAGGTAAGGGTGGGGTTTCCATTGGTGATTATGTGATGGTTGGTCCGCATGTTTCCATAGTCGGGAATAACTATAAACATGATCTGCTGGATGTCCCGATAAGTCTGCAGGAGAAAACATCAAAGGGAATCATGATTGGATCTGATGTCTGGATTGGAGCTGGAAGCGTTATCCTCGATGGATCACACATTGGGAAGGGAACAATAGTCACCCCGAATTCGGTGGTATCCGGAAAGATCCCAGAAAATGTGATTGTCCAAGGCAATCCGGCAAAAGTCATTTTTAAGCGACGCTAAAATTTCAGATAAGATGTTGAATTATAATCTTGTTGTTGTAAGATCACATTGTTAGTCGCATCTGAACCCTCAAATCTTCCGACGATCTATACTCTACCGGCACGCTTCAAATTGTCAAATTCTTTGCGTGCTTTGCCAGTGGCTAGAATTCGTGGCACACAAACGAAACAAATTGTCCGAAAATCCAGATTTGGGCTTACCATTGTCCATAGAATGTTTCGATTTATCTTTTTGTAACCGCTCCAAATGAGCTTCTCTTAGACATTCGTCCAGTTTAGAGGATTGAAATTCCTGGTGGATAAGTCAGAACGGTGTTGTTCGAAGAAAGCAGAGATGGTGCTCATGGCAATCGGACAAAAGGTCGAAATGATTTTTCTGGGGACTTCTGTAAAGAAAGCAGAGTATTAGACTGGAAAATAGGGGGCTCATTGGGAAGAAAGGGATTTCGTGGTTTTGAGTATGCCACCAGTAAAAGTTCTTCATGTCGCTGATAAACTCGCCCTTGGTGGTTCTACCCTGCATGGTGGTGCTCAGGTCTTAGCGAGGTGTGTTCCGCGGTTTAATAAAGACCAATTCAACGTGCAAGTGTGTAGTTTGAGAAAACGGGATGCCGCAGGTCAATATTTAGAGAGATTAGGCATATCCATGTTTTACTTGGGTCGGAATAAATATGATCCCCGTTTATTAACAGACTTAGCATTTCTGGTTAAAAAAGAAGGCATCCAAATTATTCACTTGCATGGTTATGGAGCTTCAACCTTAGGCAGGTTGGTAGCGTTTGGGTTAAACATCCCATCTATCATACATGAACATATGTTTGATTCTGATATTCCAGCCTATCAAAGGTTGCTTGATAAATTATTGAGTCCAACAACGTCGGCAGGCATAGCTGTATCAGAGTCTGTTCGTGATTTTTTGGTCTCTTTTAGAGGACTGGATCTTGCAAAAATTACCGTGATCTATAATGGCGTTCCACTAGAGGGGTTTAGTGCAAAAACACAAATGGGCCAGCAAGTAACACAGGGGTCTATCCAAGATATGTTACGCATTCCGACCTCTCATAAACTTGTTGCAATTGTTGGAAGATTGCATCCCATTAAAGGGCATGTGTATTTTTTAGAGGCTGCCAACCAAGTTCTTCAAATGCACTCAAATGTCACATTTTTGATTGTGGGAGATGGAGATCTCTTGCAGCCATTGAAGAAAAAAGTCGAAAGCTTAGGAATCGGAAGCCACGTCAAATTTCTTGGTCATCGTACGGACATTTCGTTATTGTTGAGTCAGACTGATATCAAGGTTATCTCTTCCTTGTCGGAAGGTATACCGCTCACAGCGTTTGAGGCTATGGCCGCAGGCTGTGCCATTGTGGCCACAAAGGTTGGGGGATTGCCTGAAATTTTATCCGATAATGAGACAGCCTGTTTAGTCCCCTCCAAAAATTCCAAGGCGATTGCTGAGAAACTGCAATGGCTACTAGAGAATGAACCTCAGGCCAAGGAGATGGGCAAAAAGGCACGGGAAGTTGCTCAACGATATGATATTGGGAATGCTGTTTGCGCAATTGAAACTTGTTATCGTCAAGTTCTTGGTGGGTCATGATTCAGATTCGCGAGCAGTTGCAGCGATCTTGGGTAAAAAATGGACCGGACTTTCTCGCGTCCTGCAGCGGTCGTCTACGCCGTCTTCTTTCAGCCCCTTTGCCTATATTCGTTTTTCATTCGGTAGAGCCCCAGCGCTTTGAACGGCAGCTTCGCTTTCTTGCCGATAATGGGTATTCGACGATTACCGGAGATAGCCTGCTGGAAATCCTTGAAGGGAAGACCCAAGAGTGGTCTAAATCTGTTGTGCTAACATTTGACGATGCCACAGGAAGTTTTTGGTCTACGGCCTATCCACTCCTTAAAAAATACGGCTTTCGTGCGATTCTCTTTGCCATACCGGGTTTGGTACCTGAGGATGTCAAAAATTATCCTAATCTTAAAGATGTATGGAAAGGGCGAGTAAATATGACAGAAATTCTCCAACGTGAATCTGTCCAACCTCTCTGTACGTGGCGAGAGCTTCAAATGATGCATGAAAGCGAGGTTGTCGATATTCAGTCTCACTCCCTTACGCATAGCCGGATTTTTATCTCAGCGAAAATCGTGGATTTTCTCCATCCTGATTTTGATACCTATTTTTACGAAAATGTGCAAATTCCAGTTACGCGGTCAGATTCATGTTCACCGCCGGTCCGTCCTCTTAGTTTAGGCCAACCCGTGTACCGATCAGCATCAAGATTCTGTGGAAGGCCTCGCTATCTAGAGAACATAGAGCTGTCGGCAAAAATGATTACTTATGTAAATGAACATGGTGGGGAGAAATTTTTTGAAAGTGCTGGATGGCGAAGAGAGCTAGCAGAAAAGTATCGACAGCTGGAAAAAATCTGCATAAATGAGGAAGATTTAGAATCTTTAGATGATGCCAGGTCTGCCATACATTTCGAAATGATGACAGCCAAAACTCTCATAGAGGAGAAGTTGCCCGGAAAAACGGTGCAACATTTTTGCTACCCATGGTATGAAGGGTCTTCATTCTCTGATGCTATGGCATTTAAAGTTGGATACCAGGTGGTGTACTACGGTTTTGAAGTAAGTTCTTCTCAGGAACAGGAGGGAAAGAACTTCCCCATAAGGGTTTCTCGAATTCCAGATGATTTTTTATGCTGTCTTCCTGGAAAAGCCAGTGAGTCAATTCTTAATGTTTGGATTGATAAGGTATGGAGGGTATGTTGGAGGAGAAAGAAGAATAAACTATTTTATACCTCAGCAGGACCATAGCCTAAATATTTCAAAGGTTTACCATATAGGGCGCGTCTGTTAGAAAAACCCGCATAACCTTATTTATTTCTTTTGAAAAACGTAGTATGGCCAGGGATCCGCTAGTTTCGTGAGCCCACCTCCGCTAAATGTTTTTTGCATAAACCCAAGCAATGGGCTATTGGGATATATATTCATGAGTTGAAATCCGTGGCTTTCAAGATCCCCTATAAAATGATTGGGCCATGCATAATACAGTATTAGCCATTCACAGTCGTTATCGGGGGTGCGTAAGTAACACTCCGGCTTAAAAAAATTTCCATTGATGATATTGAAAAAGCGAAAAAGTAATTTCTTAGGACTCAAACACTTATACCATCCAAAAAAGAAGGCTGAGAGACTGTGATGGGATAAAATAAATCGTCCATTAGTTCGCAGTACTCTGCAGATTTCACGTATTGACTGGATTCTTTGATCCTTAGGATACAGACAATCAAGAGAATTGAAAGAAAAGAGTACCGCATCAAATGAGTCATTTTTAAATGGTAAAACTGCTGCATCGCCTACCTGAAAATTGATATCGGCAAAACGCTCTTGTGCGGCTTGGATAAGATTCCGACTAATATCCAGACCTACAACAGCAGCACCTACCTGATTAAGGAAAAAAGTCGTGCGTCCTCCTCCACACCCAAGGTCAAGTATCCGTTTTGCATTCAGACCCTCAGTGAAAGCAGAAGCAAAGGCAAGACGTTCCCCCTGCAATAGATAAAGCTCCCCAGTATATTTTTCTATAACAGCTGGAAGTTCCCAGCATTCCGTATCCTGCTTCAAAAACGCACCTCATACCTGGTGGAAAGAACCAGTATCATATTTATCAAAGGACAACATCGATAACACTTAAGATAACCCCTACCTTTACAGCCTGGGGTTATCAACGGCTTCAACATCAAAGCACAATACAAACTGAACTGTATTTATTTTCTCTAAACATGATCGTGTCCATACCACACACCCTGGTGGCTCATCCAATTCTTATTAGCGCAGTTATACTCTTGGGGATTCTTAAACATATAACTTTAATGATTTCAATTCCCCGTAGCTAGCTGCGGGGTTACCTAATGAGAGCTGTAAAACAATTGATCTGTTGAATACCCCGTCCGCTTGCGGCGGGGATCATTTATTTAATTGCCCATAGCAATGAACTCTTACTAATTAACTTTAGCATTTTGATGAATAATAGCAAAGCCACCACATCCATTGGCACATTGGCAGTTTTAAGACCAGAGGCATTAGTTCACCTACTGGAATTTCAAAACCGTATCTCAACTTTTAATCTTTTCGGCAACTGAAGAGATGGGGGGTAATTGATGCCGAAAAACCCTCTGATAAATTCCAGAAATCCCCTTTGCGTAGAGCCCTTTACCTCCAGAGCAGCTCATATAGTTGGTCCCAACAATTGGAGACCAATAATGCTTGTAATCTTCATACCCAGGACCAAAATCAAAAATCTCACATGATAATTCATCGAATCCCCTACGGAGTGATTCAGTTATTAACAGCCGCATTGGGGAAAATTTGTTGAATTGTTGATCAAATCCACTTTGAACAAAAAAGTACCGCTTTCTATCCAGCACCATCAACTGTGCGGCAATTGTCAAGCCATCAGCCTTCAACTGAATGATTTCGCAATGTCCCATTGTGCTCAGTTTTTTCGTCACTACTCGAAGAAATTCAAGTGCTGGCCCTTCTAGTAAGGTTGAACTACCTTTAGAATTAAATCGATTAACATGCAGATTAATCAGTTCGTCAAATGCCTCAGGGAACTCTTGCCCTGATCTAACACAATACTCGACTTGATATTGTCGACGAAGTTGGTTCTCACACGAGCGAAGATTCTTTCTTGTACTTCGGCCTAGCCGGACACGTTGATCTATAATTGTTGGGTCAACGCTAATCCAGAGTCTCGTACACTGCGGTTCGGCCACGTGTCTAGCAAGAAGTTGCTTTGTGAACATCGAATCGCCATTAAGATTTCGAAGATGCAACACAGTCCTTGGACCAAGATCGTTCATGAGAGCCTGAATCACGTCGTCCGCAAGTTCAGAACTCGCAGGATCGGCCAGAAGCACATCGTTGTGATAGGACATTCGATGCCCAAGGAACTGTGTGAGGCGTATAAATGGTCCCGCAGGGGCTTCTTCAAATAAAGGAAGGATGGCTAGAATTGTCCCGTTGGAATCTTCTACTATTCGGACATCCAAGGACGCATGCTTTCGACTAGGCAAAACATATTCACACCACGTTCGATTCCATATCCAAGATTGGAAAATTGAGGCGCCTCCCTCAATTTGTTCAAGCTTTTTCCAATTCTCCTCCAAATTATCCAAGTCATGTAAGGTTTGTATCCGAATCACAGATGATTGGCGAGTCAAAGAAAAGCCCTCCTAAGATCTGAGCAACCGAAGAATTTATTGTTGCCCCTGGTTTGATTGTCGTTTTAGGGCGCAGTGGAAATAGGCTACCATTCCTTCCCTGCCTTGACGCACATATCTACCCTATGGCTGACCTGTTCCTTCTGTTGCCGGAATCGTCTTTCTCGGTTGGTTCTGAAATAAATTTCGAAACTTGGGAAATTCGTTTTGCCGCACTTCTTTGAATAAAAATAGGGTCGTAAAATACAGAACAATGGACACTAGAACTTTTGCAAACAAGGACGTAGATGAAAAAAATAAGAAAGGAATGAAGAATGATGAACAGGCAACACCACTCCTCACAATCGTTTGCCCGATTCGTGGCCAACCCAGGATTGAATTCAAAGGCATCACGAATAGGGCTATTAATAGGATTTCAGCTGCAATGGTAGCCATAGCCGATCCCAGCACTCCAAAAATTGGGATCAATAAAAGATTGCCTACGACAATCGCAATTGCCCCATACCATTCTCTTTTCGTCCTTTCCGGTTGCAAGTTTACAGCGGTCAGGAACGTTCCTAAAGTGATCCTCAGACTGAATAGAAAAACTAAAGCAGACAGGATGCGCAAAACAGGAAAAGATTTTGAATAATTTTGTCCATAGAGCAAAGTAATAAGATCTGGAGCGATTAACCAAATTCCGCAAGAGGTTGGGAGTCCTAAAAACACCATGAGGGTAAGTGAGTTGCGATACAACGCGACAAGTTGGTCTTTGTCCTGTACATGCAAACTTGAGGCTGTGGGCAGAAGTGTGATGCCCATAAAAATCGGAATGGAAGTAAGACTGAAAACTATACGGTAGGCAACATTATAGATCCCTGCGGCTGTTGTACCAAGCAGAAATCCCAACAACACTATGTTCGTTCGCATAACTACCTGGCTGAGTAATTCGGAGAAACCATAAGGAAGGGCCGCACGAAGTTTCTTGGACACCGTTGGCCAGGCCGTGGCCAGTTTGGGGTGTCCAAATTTTCTTTTCATCAAATAGTAACCACCCCCACAATGTACAACGGTCATAATCGGAAGCATGCATACCGCTGTAAAAAGGTTTCCTCCAGTAAGCAGAACGATTATGGCGGCCACAGCGCCAGTCACTCGATGAGAAAAATCAAGTAAGCCGGCTAGCTTCATATCCTGATGAGCAATAAACACAGCAGCAAACCCATCCACTACTGCGCCGAATATAACGGAAATACCAATGATTACGATAAGTGATTTGGCTTGCGCGGGAACAGGCATGAAAAAGGTGAGTAGAACCAACGCTCCCATCACACTCACAGATAATATAATCCTCAGAGACCATATGGATGAAAAGGATTGTTCAAAGGGTAAGGCCTTATGGCTCATTTCTTTTATAGTGAGGTAATAAAGACCAAAGTCGGCAAATACAATGAAGAATCCGGCTAGCGCCATTGCAAAGGAATAATGTCCAATACTTTCCTGCCCAAAATTTCGGGCAATGAGAACGAAAAGAAGGAAATTTGCGAGATCTCCGGAGGTCCGGCCTAAGGTTAGGAAGCTAAAGTTTTTAAACATATTCCAAATGTATGCAAATCAGCTTAATTGATTGTTTTACTATTTCCTTCTCTTCCGTCTTTTCATGTCGGCCAAGGAGGCTCAATACCTGAGTTAAATGAGTTGTGGATTTGGTTTAGGAATATTTCGCAATGGACAACACGGATGATGGTGCGCGATCCTCATTTTGCCACATATTGCTCACCATTACCTTTCTCAAATTCACGCCATTTTCACACGGGAATTCCCTTGGTTGCCGAGATTCTTTCCTCCTAGGAAGTTCGTTTGTGAGAAGGGAAAAAATGGAGTTGCTTGTTTGGAGTTTCCCCCTTCTGCCTTAAAGTCCAAGGCATGCTTTCAGGCTTGCTCTTCCCCTATTTGTGCCATGTCTTTGTCAGGGATCCTTTTTCCCGAGAATAACTCCACTAGATGGTTTAGATAGGAAGAGGTCTTTTGTCGATTGACTCGTTGGTGTTGCACATACCCCGCCATAGATCATTGCCTCCATCAAGAATAATCAATCTGCCTTACGAAAGATCCGGAATCTGAAAGTACAATGTGGGGGGGTGGGAAAATGTCATCACCTTTTCTCCTTTTGCTTTGGTCTCCGATACTTCCTATTATGCGACGGTCCTCACGTGGTTTTCTTGATTTTCTGGTTTCTTTTCAACATACTTTGCTTGGTTCTTTTCTTTGGAGTTGGTGATGATCGTCATCACTCTATATTAAGAGAAGTTACTTCAAATACCAAATTCCTGTGATATGCTATTTTAGTTATAAAAGATCTCAGGGTAACGAAGGGTAATGGCGAAAATGGGGATGGTACAACAATACGCTATTAGCGAGAGACGAATTGTAAGACGAATTCCAGAAATTCTCCAAATCTGCCAGAACAAAAAAATCCTACACCTTGGATGTGCAGATGTTCCCTTTACTAGGGAAAGAGGAGAATTCCTTTTACATAAGCAACTTGCCAATGTCGTGGATCCAGCGCGCCTCTGGGGCCTGGATTCTTCGGATGAAGGGGTGAGCATGCTCAGCAGCATGGGATTTGATCACGTATTGTGTGGGAATGCAGAAGATCTCAGCTCCCAGCTCCGTAAAGAAAATTTTGAGATTGTCCTTGCTGCTGAAATTATTGAGCATTTAGCTAACCCCGGGCTTTTTCTAAAGAGTATTTCAGGAATTATGACTAATAAGACAGAGTTGCTCCTCACAACAGTGAATGCGTTTTCTTTTAAGGGGACTTTGCATGGAGTCATGGGCCGTGAAAAGGTTCACGAAGACCATAATTATTATTTTTCTTATCGTACAATAAAACAGTTGTTGGGGAAATTTGGTTTTTCGTGTAAAGAAATTTATTTTTACCAAGAAGTGGAGGGGCTAGGATGGCCCTTGGTTCTAGATAAAGCGCTGGCAATGCCGACAAAACTTTTTCCAATTTTGGCTGATGGCCTCATTGTACGGGTAAGATTAAAGGAAGAACATACTAAAGACTGAGCATTTAATTGACAAAGAACTAATTTACGGGTCATGACTTAGTTAAGAGGGCGTTTTGAAGGACCTTGAGTAGCTAATTGGTCGAGGTCGGTTCCTCAATGATTTAACTGAAATTCACATTCTTTGAGGTGCACATGTAGAACATTCGTTTATGGATCACCCGGAAACGGGCGAGACGAGTTTTCTTGTATACCCTGAGGCCTTCAATTCCATCCACATGTGTTTGCCCTCTGGCAATCTCATCCTTGCAATGATCGACTCGGAGATGTTTGCCATACCCGACAACAATTAGTCCATTATACTCTCGCCACCCATTCGAATAGATCACAAGGGGACCTTGCCTCGAATAATCGCTTGGAGGGTGGGTTTTCGGCAATCTGTGATGAGTTCAGTGTAGACCTGCCTATTACGCTGGAAGATCCCAATCACAATAGTTTTGCCGTAGGCCCCATGGCCTTGCTCCCTTTTTATGCGAGAGGCCCCATAGTAAGATTCGCGGATTTCCCCACTTGAAATTGTGGCACGACCCGCATAACGGTTTTCCCCTTGTCATGATTGGAGATTATCATTATTTTAATTAGTCATGACTCGTGTTCAATTGCTTAGTAGTCTTCAACTACTGGGAAATGCAGTGAGGCAAGCTCGACCCAATTCCTCTATCTTCCAAAACTGATTCTGGATATAAAGGTTGAGCCCACGACGGGGAGAGAACTGTCAAATACCCAAAAACCAACCGTCAAAATATTGATAAGCGAGCACGCATGACTAGGTAGTTATCATGAAATTTAAAGCCTGCACTCCAAGACAATTTCCTTCGCCATGCTTTGTCGTGAAATTATTATCACCTGCACTCCCTCGATAAAATATTTGGAAATTCGATAATAAAATTCGCATATTCTCACCATGTTAAATCATATATGTAGGAAGTTGCCTGAATCACTCTGTAGGAAAATGACTATCGCATTGATGTTGGCCTTTCAATTGCATAATGTTTCCACATCATTATTGCATTTGTTTTGTCAGACTATATTCTAATCATCCATACCAATTCTTTTTTATCTTCCCCGTGAATTGAAAGGACTGTGTTCATTGTGTTTCGCTGAATTCAGTCTACATAAGGTCCGGTAATGAGGATTTTATTTCCTGGAAGAATATTTTGATTAGACACGGCACTTTGCCATTGCCCCGCATATGAAAGATAGAAAACTTCGGGTACCCAAATTACGAAAAACCTATTACAGTCAAATTTTGGAAAGACCCACTTGATATCGCGGCATTATCATTTGAGAATAGACCTCTTCATTCATGCCCCCAACCATGACTACTTCTAGTGGCTTTACGGTTTGTTTAAATATAAATAGGATAAAAAAAGAAGGAGAAATTGCCACATGCTTAACAACCCGTGTTTGCTCGTTGCAGTAATCGCATTGTTCGGGCCCGCGCAGGCTCATGCGCTCGATAACATTCCTGAAAATCTTTCTGGATGGACCGAACGCGGGGTCGTGTTGAAAAATAATTCTAGCCTTGCTTGGGAATCCAAACCTGGTATTGCTGTCAGTGGAGTCTCAAAAGTAGGCGGGACCTACTATCTGCATTACTTAGCAGGATTTGACGGGTGTTGGAATGCTGATGGAGATGTCAATCACCAATCCCTCGGTCTCGCCACTAGTACGGATGGCATCAATTTCACAAAATATTCTGGGAATCCAGTATTGAAACCTCATGACTTTGTCCCGGTACATTCACATGAAGAAGGTATGCGAATTGGCTATGTTCGGTACCTCCCTTCTAAGGGGAAGTTTTACGGATACTTTGGTGTCGAGTCCCCTGGGGGATCTCAGACATGTAACTTTGGTGGGGGAGGACAGTGCGGATGCAATGTGAACGTGGATGCACGAGTGTTTTTGGCTACGTCGGCTAACGGAACAAGCTGGACTGTGGAAGGGTTGGTTGGTGGCACATCTACAGGTGGGAGCGAAGTCTATTCCTCAGGCTGGGTACACAATGGAAATGTTTTCGGCTTATATATTATTACGGCCGAAGGTGGACTCTTTCAGTCGGCCGCCAAGGGCTCGAACGAATTGAGCCTTGCGCATTTAGGTAAAATCAACGCACTCAGTTGGGGCTGGGCAGGACTTGACGCCTATCTTCACGACGACAATAACACGATTACCCTCACATATAATCCGAATGGTGGCTCACATCCGGGGACGAGTAACGATAACACCTATTTTGCCACCACCTCTCTCAACAATATGACCACCATCCAAAATGAACGAGTTATCGATTCATCTGGAGAACTACAAAATAAAATATTTCGAGATGGCAACGAGTGGAAATGGTATTATAGTGATGACGCGAGTTGGAATAATAATGTCATCAGACTTCGCACTCACCCACTCACACTCACCAGTCAAGACAATCAGGCTCCGTCTGCTCCACAAAATTTTCAGGGTGTTCCCGTTCCGTAGGGCACTCGAGTGCTCGAGAGTTTTAGTAGGAGTTTAGAGGATCAGGCAATCTTGGCAGAGGCTGGTGGATGTCCAATGTATACGATTCTTCCTGTCTCGGAAGTAATTGTCTGGTTGTTCTACCCATCCGTCTCTTCGCCTGTTTCGTGACTATAACTTTTCCTTAGCCCCTCTGAGTGAATTAGGACCTGATAACTCGTATCGATCGATAACTCCTAAAATTGCCTTTTGCAGGCCCTCGGATGTTCTGAGATCTCTTCAGGTAGGCCGCAGGAAGGGCAGCCACACTTGTGAGACGCCTGGGCTTTGAGGTTCTGTACCGGAATCCCCTGACGACTCAGCTTCACTCTTCGCACAAGATGTTCCCCCTACTTTTTATGCAACTTGGCGATTACCTGCCTCCATCACGTCTGGGCTATAGATGTGCAATTCACCCCCATGGTCAAGTGGGTTGCGTTTGCTGGGCCTTGTTTGACTAGGCCATGAGCTGTTGATGATGTTTCGGGCGTGCTACGAGGGTAGCACCAGCATTCCTGAAGTAAGCGAGAAACTTCAAATGTTGAACCGCATGGTGGAGGAGAAGACAATGGGCACTTTTCTCACGGCGGCAGAATCTATCCAGTTACATGAGCCAACGATTCTGAACTATTTCGTGAACCGAAGCACCAATGCATCAGCCGAGTCGTTTAACGCCAAACTCAAAAATTTCCTAGCGCTCGTACGAGACGTCAGAGATAAGAAATTTCATTTATTCAAAATTGCGAAACTGTATGGCTAGAACCATGCTTTCTGTATGATCCGTATAAACAGCCTTCACCTAACCCGGACGAACAGGAACCAAACAAGAAGAACACTCGTAAAGCGGGAGGCGACCAAAAAGAACAAGACGACAGTACGAAAGAACGCCCATTTCCAAAAAGACTGACATATTCAGAATGGCCTTCATCTCCTTGATAGACAAGGATTTTTGAAAATCTATAAAAAATCTTTGCAGAAAATTGTAGTTTTTTTTCGCTAAAAGACTAATAATCTATGTCATTTTTCGACGCGATCAGTGTGACTTCAGATGTCCCTTCCACTTTACCAATAACCTTGGCGAATTGCTCAGCGGTGGCTCCTTCTTTCAATACCAAATCATAGGTCAATGACAGGAAGTTACCATCTCCGGATGGCTCTATATGCAGTAGATTGGAGCGTTTTGAAAATTCTTTGATATGTTCAAGATAAGCCGCACTGGAATGAGACTGATCCAAGACAAAGCGAAGAATAAATTCGCTTTTGTAGAGCGCCCCAAAGTTAATTTTATGTAAAATTATTGCGACAATCGAAATAAACATGGCTGCTGCAATGCCTAAAAAATAATTGCCTGTTCCTGCAGCCATTCCGACTGCCAGTGCTGTGAATATAAAGGATGTGTCTTTTGTATCTTTTACTACGGTCCTGAATCTAATAATAGAGAGCGCACCGACCAAAGCGAAGGCACGTGCCAAGCTTGATCCAATAACCATCATCACGATAGCGACAATCACCGTTACAAATACGATTGTTAACGTAAAGGACTGCGAATAGGAAAGCCCCTTATGGGTATATCGATAAACCAGAGATATCGACAAACCCAAAACTAATGCCAGGCACATATTCACAATGATTTCAAAAGGGGTATAATTCAGACTGCTGCCCAATGCATTTAATACGTCATTTTCCATTTTCTCTGATCCTATTTTGTGTTGAAATTTTCAGATTATTCATCAAGGTATGCCGGAATTTTCCAGACATCCATGCCGTAAATAACTTTTGAGACAGACACTCGCTTTAACGAATAGTACTGAATAATCTTGTGAAACCAACTTGGCATATGATATCGAAATTTTACTTCCATAACCGTATAACCTCGTAGTATCGCTTTGCTATTTACTGATGAAACAGGGTAAAGCGCTTGAGTATGCGTAGCACGCAACTGTTCGTCAAATGTCAGTCTGAACTCAGGATCATACTTACTAATATAGGGGCGCCGCATATAATCGATGAGCATCATCGGCTTCAAACGTTTTTTTGCCAGTTCAAAATTAAAACGGTCCTTTATTGTTCCCTCCGAAATACTATCAAGTATCTTTTGGCTTACTAAACGCTCGCCTGGTGCGAAATAATCTTGTTCATCCAAGATTAACGGTGTCCTGTGTTTAAATACCAAAGCATCATGCCGCCCCTTGATTTCCAAAAAACTCGCACAGCCATCCCTTGGAACATCGGTGTAGGTTCTCAAGCGAAACTTGGAACGATGTAGCAGGCCTTCGGCTTTATCGTAATAATTTGTATGGGCATCATCATCAAAATACAAACTCCGAACCATATACTTCTTGCTGGTCTTCGTGGCCACATAGGGATCGAGTTGAAGGAAATAACCCAATTCACTTTCCACCTCTTGGCGAAGTGCCTCGGGCAAAACATATTTAAATTCAAAGCGAGAAAAATGCAGTTTAGTTTGCACTGACGGCTCCCCGTCTGCCTGGATCTATTTTACGCCACACAGCGTCATCCACTGCTTTCAACATTGCCAAACTTTTTTCTTGGTAACTGACCTTGGGATAACTGGCCAGCTCTTTATCGCTCGCATCAACACTCGTATCCAGCACAACCCGTTTGCCTTGCTTTCCAACCAGGTCGTCCACATAACTATCGTAAACCAATATATTGGATTTTTTGTCCGCCGACATCTGGCTTCCGTTCCTCGCAATTCGAGATTTACTGACAAAAATATTGCCTCCTTGCCCATACCGCCAATTTTTTTTATAAGCATCCAATGACCGTTTGTTGTCCTCTATATCGGCATTATAAATATAGGCCCTTGAAGCATCTTTAGCCTGCACCGCAATTTCATTGCCAGTAAATATATTATTAATAGCAACGAACTCACTTCCCTCCCCGACGGATACGCCCTTATCGCCACTGTTGATGAAAACACTATCGGTGACGACTGCATCAGTGGTCATTAAATCTATCGCATCATTGCCACTATTGATAAATCGAGAGTGTGAAATCTTTGCATGGCTAATATCAAGGTCAACGGCATCGGACTTCGCACGAATAAATTCGCTATTGGAGAAGGTGATGGTGGAATAGACCGCATGCACCATATCATCGACTCTTTTGCTATCGCGAAACTGGCAATTGTCTACAGAGACATTATGGACATGGTGTACCGAAAACATTGCCGAGTATTCGTAGAGGTCATTCTTTATCCCACTGCCGTTCGCAAACGTGCAAAAACTTAAACGAGAGCCACTGGCCCGTAAACCCTTCAGGGCAACTGTTCCCCAAGGCTCCTTAGACTCATCGTAGGCAAGAAAATGAATGGGCTGTTCCAGTGTCCCTTCTGCAATCAGTCGATTATTTAAAATGAGCGAAGCATTGGCCTTAAACCGAACAATCGTTCCGGGCTTAATTATCAATGTTTGGTGAATTTCACTGAGGCCCTCCACCACTTTTTCACCCTGCCAAATGATCGGCAATTCCAACGGAGCATCCGGTGTTAGCTGATACATGCGGTCAAACTGCTGACGTAACATACCGTCATCGGAATTCGCTGCAACCAGCATGTCTCTACTATCACCATATAGCACTTCGATTAAATTATTTCTCTCAGCAAGCTTGTCAAAGCTCAACTCGTAATACGCATCGGCCAAGGAAACCAATTTTCTCGGAAACCTAACGGGTGATTCAGACTGAATGAATTGAGCTAACAGATCCAAATTAAAACTTATCTTATTGCCAGTAATTCTTGCCGCACCCAACACATCGCGTGTCACCTTTTTATTGTTGCGCCAATAGCTTAAACGCGCACCTGCAATCGTTGAAATATTTTGTTCGAAATTCAACACAATATCTTTTATCGGCTTCCTCCCAGAGGTTTGAAGTGCTATCACATTATTAGAACGTTTGTAGCTTAGCGTAGACGGGGAATAAATATAGTCAGATTTAATATTCTCAAAAACTGTTTGGATACCATTAATAAATTGCCGCTGCATGGCAATGACATTCGCTGGCTTCTGTTCGGAGCTGATGGTTTTGCGGTTAGTCAACCTCCCAAGATGAGGGTCAAAGACAACATCATGGGATACCTTGTGAGCCGTGACCTTGCTTTCACGAATAAACTGCACATCCATCTGTTGTTTAAAGAACTGCGTAATCGCCTTATGTCGAGCCTTTAGATAGTCACCATTTTCTGTGAGCTTGACGTGAAATCGACTGGACACAGCGTCCGGAATCGCCCGCGAACCCGGTTTAGGCATCCACATCCAACCGGTGGGGTCCCAAATAATTGGGACAAATTGAGTCTTCCATGGGTCGTAATAGAGTCGCCAGTTATGGGTATCATCATAGTGAAAGGTCTGCGCCAGAACTTCGAAGGCAGCAAACCTACCCCAGGCTTCCATATCTAGCATCGCGCCTAGCTGACGATGATTCTCCTCACTGGACTCGGCATTGATCAGCTTCAGTAGCGCTTCCAACGGTTTATGAGAGGCCTCGTGAAAGTGATTATTCACTGCTTTTTTTTCCCAAGCACCGGGGTGATCAAATACACTAGAAGAAATACCGGCAATCTTGTCTTTGGAAAAAAGCTCTCCTGCATACAAATCACCCGGCATCACTCCCATTCGTCGAAGAGTCAACTCCTCAATCTGTTCAACCAGCACATGCACACCTTGAGGTTGACCGTTTATATTCACGTTAACCATTTCCACGACAGGCGCAATTAAATCAAATTTCTCCGCTAATTTAATGCCCAAATATGTATGAAACATCTCATCTTGTTTGGGAGCAATTAAATTAAACGTTCTCAAATCTTCAAACAGGTTTTTCTTTTTAGTTTTGACTCGAATCGACTTTTTATGACGCGCCCAGTGATTGGGCAAATCACCTCGATATCGGTATTTGATTTTTTGTAGCTTATCGCCATTTTGTATCGTACCTTTGACGTATTGAAACCCGCTATAAGGCAAATTGCCATTAAGTTGGTTGATATTGGACTCAGACACATACAAGTTAATTTCTTTGAGCTTCGATTCTCCACGATTCAAGAAGTGCTGCCCAGTAACCGCTAATTGAATCTGCCTCCATACATGACGCGCTTCAAATAAACCCGTTTCGTGTAAGCTAATGGTAGCCGGTGTGCGTTGGTAGCGTATCCCAAAATTGTAGTAACGCGTCACGGTTTGATATGCTGTGATGATGAATACCAGTGTAATTGGTAATGTCAGGAGCCAAGACCACTTCCAAAGTTTCTGTAACCTAATCACGATGTAAGCCTACCGCTTGGCGCGAAGGCTTCATCCTCAGACAAAGGCGACCCAACCGCCATGCGCAATTGTTGTTCAACCCGCTGAGTAAGTTGCTCGACCCAATCGCCACTGCAATCAACCGCGACTGAACTAAATTCGAACCCTGCTAACTCTTGACCAACTAATGCTTCTGGCAATTGCCACTTAAAGCTATTACGACCAGTTGATACTTCAAGAAATTCGCCATTCCATGCCAAATCATCGGACAACTCAGTGGGGGGGGATTGCTGAAAGCTAAAGGATTCCGATTTATTTTCCAGTGCAAGCGTCATCGAAGGCTCAGTCAAGCACCAACCAAAAATAGTGTCAGGAATTTCAAGTTTTAGGGCCACAGGGGAGATCATTGCCTCAACACTGACTCGCAAAGAATAGCTGTTTTCATGAAGCTGAAGCTTGACGTCAGCCCAAACGTGTTTTCTAGAAGAAGAGTCATCAAAATCTCTCCAACTGGCTAGCCAACGGCCATGAGGTTTCGCAACCCGCTGTTGCCGAAATTTCGATAACACCTGCACCACTTGTTCTGGCTTGGACGCGGCCAACAATGTATGCGCATAGGCACGGGTAACGGTATCAGATTCAGGGAATATCTCGAACAGTTCACTGAGTATTGTTATTGCCTCATTGTGCTGTTTAACGCTAGTAAGAAATAATGCTTTCTGAACAGGGACGTCGATATTATTCCTGTCAAATGTCATCCATTCGTCATACCACTGCAACGTGTCTTCGACACTTGCATCACTTTCTCTCGCCATGGCTACAACCGCACGATACGCTCTAGATTTAATCGGGGCGATACGATCTTCCTTCTGAATAGATTCTATGTCCTCCAAAAAATCAAGTAAATCGAAGTACGATTGGTTCGTTCCTAACTCATTCGAATGAACAATTTGTTCAAGCCGAGTATCGTAGTGTGCAACATACCGCCCCCTGATGGCATCGTCGATACGCTCAATTACCGTTGGCGCCAATAACCAAATAGTCGTCATGGTTAGCGAGGCGAACGTAATTAATAGGCAGATCAACCTAAAAAAACTTAAAAAGAAACTTAAGGGCTTATTCATTTCTGGGTATTGCCATTTGACCTGAGCTTTCCGAAAACACAAGCTACTCGCGGTTATTCTCTTTATGCCAGCTAACCGTCTTGATCATAACTTTCGGCCAAGCTAATTGCTGGCTTGAGTGGGTACTAAAATAGAGTGTCTGCTAAAGTTAGTTGAAAGAGGTGGTCCTACTTCCTTGGACAGGTTTGCGGCCATGTTAAGCTACAATGCATTGGTTGATGTTAGGCCGCTTGTTGCTCATCTGTCGGCGCAGGGCTCTGCCGATGAGAGCGAGTATAACCCTCATCAGGGGTTTGTCCATCGAAGGTTGAAAGAGGTCGTGTGTGATTGTAATGACTGAGCCATGCGCCAATGTGGGTACGAGCCTGAGTCCCATTTTCAAAGGCATGGAGGTACACACATTCATATTTCAGGCTCCGCCAAAGTCGTTCGATGAACACGTTATCGATCCACCGACCTTTTCCATCTATCGAAATCTTGATGTGGTGGTCTTGCAGCACAGAGATAAAATCGCATGACGTAAACTGTGCTCCCTGATCTGTATTGAAAATATCTGGTCGGCCATACCGAGCCAGGGCCTCCTCCAGCGCCTCCACACAGAAACGTGCCTCCATCGTATTGGACAAACGCCAGGACAGGACTTTCCGACTCTGCCAATCCATGATCGCCACGAGATAGAGAAACCCCCGCTTGATCGGGATGTAGGTGATATCTGTACACCAGACCTGATTCGCCCGTGTGATAGCGAGGTTGCGCAGGAGATAGGGATAAATCCGATGCTGCGGGTGTGGTTGGCTGGTGTGCGGTTCCTGATAAATCGCGTGCAAGCCCATCAAGGCCATCAACCGCCGTACCCGATGCCGACCCACGTTGTGCCCCTGTCGCCGCAACCAGCGCGCCATTTGGCGACTGCCGTAATAGGGTGTGAGCAGATATTGTTCGTCAATCAACCGCAGCAGCTTGAGGTTTAGTGGGGATTCACCGGTTGGCTCATAATACCAGCTGGAACGGCTGATGGAGAGTAACTGACACTGCGATTGGATGCTCAGCTGAGCATGGGATGGTTCTACCATTTCTTGACGCCTCCTAACCCCAATCGGTTGGAGGCATCGACTAAAAAATCTCGTTCCACGCTCAGTTGGCCTATTTTGGCGTGCAGTTTGTGAATGTGACCTTCTTGATCGGTGTGGCTCTTCTTGAGCTTCCCGGAAAACCCCGCCTCCATCGAGACCACGGCTTCACGTTTCCAGCGGTGAATGACCGTGGCATGCACACCATACCTTAAGGCCAACTCGGAGATCGGGGCTTCTTCTCGGAGTGCGGCCAAGGCCACCTTGGCCTTAAAACTGGCAGGATGATTCTTTCGGGTTCGACTCATAATCCATGACCCTCCTTTGGTCATAAATTGTAGTTTAACCTCCTGTCCGAATTCCTGGGACCACCTCTGAAATCAGAAGCGGCTCCCTCACCTATCGTGCGAGATTCCTGAAATGAAAAGAAAGGAACTTCTCCAAGGTTACTATCGAAACCAAGGAATATTCATTTTTTCCGTAGCTATTGTCAAATGTTGGGAATGACATAATTAGACCCCTAACGACGACACTCCTTCATGGGTCAGTTGTGTGTAGCATCTCATTTGTGCACCTCTTACGTTGCTTGGTTGGAGAAAACTAGAGACGACTTCAACCTGCACTCTTTCCAGACAGGTAGAGTTCCACGTACAAATTAGGTAATAATTGGCGCTAAGAAAGCGATGTTTATTTACATATACTCAGCAGTGCTACTGTGATCATGAAAAAAATCACTCCACTTTTCATATCTACACTAATCCTGTTCATACTAATTTATTTTCTGTGGCCCAACAAAGAATTACCCATACTGTTTCTCACCTGGGATAACGAAGATACATCTCACACCATGACGATTAATTATCTCTCAAGCGCCCCTTCGCAAACTGCCACGGTTTATTACGACCTGACGCCACATAATGGTGATTTGGGAAAATACCGGTATAAAGCTGAAGGAGAAATACGAACGTATCCTGGCGTCGAGTTCAATGTACATTCAATTCATCTGGGCGGCCTTGACCCCAAACAAAATTACTATTTTATCGCGGGCGATAAATCCACAGGGTTTTCCAACGAAAAAAAATTCCGGACTATACCTGAAGAAGGCCGAATGAATTTTATTTCCGGTGGGGATGCCAGTGTTTCCAAAAGTTTTGAAGATATCTGCAAGATCGCAGTGCACAGCAACCCATACTTTGCTATTATCGGTGGAGATATAGCTTATGCTGACGGAAAAATAACATCGCAGGCCTTATGGATAAAGCTTCTCAAAATATGGGATGACATCATGGTAACAACCGATGGGTACACGATTCCTCTAATCGCAGCCATTGGCAATCATGAAATAAACAATACCAATTTTTTGCCAACGCAAACAATATGGGACAAAGCGCCCTTTTACTACATGCTGTTTCATCCTGCCGATGATAAAACGTTCTTCAAACGACAGCTTGGCAAAGATTCGATACTCTTTGTGCTAGATACCGACCATATTTACGCTTCTGATGGTGAGCAACTCAACTGGATCAATGACAATCTATCTCAGTACACCAATTCTGCGTTTCGCTTTGCCAGTTACCATGTGCCTCTTTATCCAAGCTATCGTGATCCAGATGCTAAAGCGCATGTGGAATTACGTAAAAACTGGCTGCCAGCATTTGACAAACATCATCTCGATATCGCCTTTGAGAATCATGAGCATGCACTAAAAAAATCGAAACTTCTACATAATAATAAAGTGGCAAGCACACAGGGAACCTACTACATCGGTGATGGCGACTGGGGAACGAACTCGTTTATCCCTGTTAAGCGCTGGTACCTCGAAACGAGTAAGCCCGTAAACCATGTTTGGTCGGTTACATTGAATGAAAACACGGCCACATTTAAGACACTAACGATTGATGGCATTGATGAAACGTACTCTTTTGCAATTAAGGCACGAGATAACGGCACCACCCAATAACATCTGAAAGAAGCTTCTAAATGGGTATCGTACAAATTTCGCGTCAACGCACACGAAGAATGTTCTTTATTGGCACCATCGCATTGGGAATAATATTGGGGTTGTTTTTCGTCTTTCGGATGGGCAACCTGTTCGCTCCCACCCCCTATGCCGTCGATTTAACAGGTGATTATACAATGATCCCATTGGTTACCGTTGGGGAGCACTTCCCCGGATTGACAGGTGATTACGCCAACCTCAGCACCGGGATCGAAATGTTTGCGCTATCCGGGCGACCTGATGGGCTTGGAGTGGTGGAGCAGAAGAATGGCCATAAGTTAGTTTATATCAACCACGAGTTCGGAGCAGAGGTAACCAGCTACCTCAATGACTCTTCTTCTGAAAAAGTTAAAGGGGCGAGGGTTTCACTGTTTCAATTTGATGCCAATTGGAATCCGATCGGCGGGAAAAACCTCATCGACAAAATACTCGATGGAGGGCAGCTCTATCGACTTGATCTCACGACCGGACGTTATATAAATTCGGAGGGCGATCATTTTAACGGGGGAAATGGCCTAGACCGGCTTTGTTCCGGCTATTTGGCCCCGAACGGTTTCGTGGATCTTTTGGGTGAGGCCAATCCGATATGGTTTACTGCAGAAGAAGGGGGAAGTGCATCTCGGGGGTGGGCGGTATTTCCCGATGGCACAGCCCTGCCGTTGGATGGGTTGGGCAAATACAGCAAAGAGCAGGTGCTGTCGGCACAGAATTATCGGGAAAACAACAGTGAGACAACAATTATTCTGAGCACCGAAGATTCGACCGATGGAGAAATGTATCTGTACCGAGGACAGCAAACCGCCCAAGATCCAAATGGATTTTTCAACGGGACCCTGCATGTGATGCGGGTCAAAGATTTTGGAGGATCAACCGTGGCGTATGAGACAATGACCGAGGGGGTTCCCTACACATACGAATGGGTTCAAGTTCCCCAGCAACTTGCCATGGGAGACGGAGATGGATTGTCGAATTGGGTCAACAGTGTGAATCGCTCGACAAATTTTCGTAGGCTTGAGGATATTCATGAAGACCCACGCAGACCTCTTACGTTTTATGTGACCACCACAGGACATGACTCTATCCCGCCCGGCCACTCCCAACCAGATAATCCACTTGGAAAGGTGTATACCTTTTCCTTAAACCCCTTGGATCCGATCGGGGATTCGACAATCACCTTAGTCTTAGAGGGTGGAGAGCAGACCGGGGTCAACTATGATAATTTGACGGTCGATTCTTGGGGCAATGTATTGCTTCAGGAGGATCGGGCCGGGAAGAGTAGTGCGGTTATGAAGAGCCAGATGCGATACGCTCGGATTCTCGCGTACAACATCGCCAAGGATCAGGTTACCAACCTGTTTGAACTCAATCAGGGAGCGATCGATCCTTCGGTGGCTAATGATTATGGAAAATGGGAAAGTTCAGGCATTCTTGAACTCCCGGGAGCACATGCCAGCAGCTATCTATTCACCGTGCAGGCTCACTCCATGCGAGATGCAAGATTTGTTGAGGGGGGGCAACTCGTTCTGGCCCATCATGGGACCATATAGGATGTATGGTTGTAGCTCCTACAACGATTAGCATTCTGAACAGATGGATCCTGATGGGGTCATTGAACGTCTGCGAATAACAAGAACTCCCAGCGGGGAGACACGTAAACAGAATTGCCATGCTGAGCACCGCGAAACATCTGGCTGAGCCCATGCAACTATGCTCAGCAACCGTGATGAAAGTTAATGGGTGAAAATTGATGGGGTTCCATGCCGCTTGGGTTCCACTTCTCTGGGAGCGAGGGTGCCCATACTATTTATCGTACAATAATTCAGTTCGGTTAATTTGTCTCATTCAAATGAGGTACACCAACATCACTATCAACCGTGGCCTCTATTGTAACACCCAATCCCTGAACTTCCCTCGTTTCTGTGGACACTCAACTTCATACTGCTATCTGCTGTTCATACGCTGTTGGGCTCATGTTTTCCAGTTGCTGATGGGGTCTCGCCCTATTGTCAAATACCTCACTGTCATCGAATCATTCTGCTCATGCGCCTTCGCGAGTTTTGAAGATGTGCCGGTGTGTTTTCTCCTTCTTCAAGCTCCCGAAGAAGGACTCGACCACCGCATGATCACAGGCATTCTCTCTGCGGCTCATGCTTGGGAGTATTTTCAACGCTAGTGACTTGTTAGAGGTTTCTGCTGCTCTCTTTTCTCTGGTATGCTCCTCTCGCAGACTTGCCCTAAGATGTCTACTAAAGCTTTCCAAGACAGGTTCCGAATATAAAAATATACAAATTGACTTGATTTTATTGGGTATTTAAATGAAGATGAGTTGTGTCGATTGTTTAACCTTCGAACGAATAGGTTCGCAAGTCTCCTTACAGGCTTAGCTCTGTTTCAAGGATGGTTGTCTGGTGGAAGGAAAATATTTATTTTTCTGTATGAATTGCCGGTGAAGTAACTGAAGCCTTCAAAGATAAAACGGTACCTCTCTTTCTGGTCGTAATAGATGCTATTCTGAGATTTTAGGATTTCGTTTTATGTCCTTGCGCCCCAAACTTTCAATTGTTGTTCCTGTCTACAATGAGGAGGAATGTCTTCAATTCCTTTATAATGGTATTCGAGTGGCATGTGAACGGTATGGGCAATCTTATGAAGTCGTGTTTGTGGATGATGGAAGCGAAGATCGAACCTTTGAATTCCTTAAGATACTTCATCAGCAAAATCCTGGAATTACCGTTGTACAATTTCGAAAAAACTTTGGGCAAACAGCGGCCATGGCTGCTGGGTTTATAGCAGCTCGTGGACGATTTATCATCAGTATGGATGGGGATTTACAAAATGATCCCTGTGATATTCCTCATTTATTAGCGAAGCTTGAGGAAGGCTATGATGTGGTGTGTGGATGGCGTAAAGATCGGAAGGATGGATTTCTGTTGCGGCGCTTCCCATCACTCATTGCGAATTGGTTGATTGGCAAAATCATCGGAGTCCCCATTCACGACAATGGATGTTCCTTGAAAGCGTATCGTGCAAAAGTCATTAAACAAGTGTCTTTGTATTCCGATCTTCATCGGTTCATTCCGGCGATGTCCACATTAGCTGGTGCGAAGATTACTGAATTGATCGTGACACATCATCCAAGAAAGTTTGGTGTGAGCAAATATGGCCTATCACGAAGTTGGCGTGTGTTTTTAGATTTGATCTTGGTGAAAATGGTGACAGGCTTTTCCACACGACCTACATTATGGTTCGGTTCCGCGTGTGTTCTGGCGCTTGTCTTAAGTTGTCTGAGTTTGGTTGGAATGCTGCTATCCGGAGGGGCAGGAATTGTGTGGCCCACGACAACATTCTTACTTTTTGCACTTGCGGGTCATTTATATACCATGGGAATTCTTGGAGAAATGCTGCTGTTTTCAGGGGACTACCATCCCGAGGAGATGATGAAAGGTACGTTGACTTAAGATTACCTTTTCGTGCTCCGACCTGATAAGGGGGAGAAGGACTATCATATCGGGTCCCATATCTGTGTTTTTGGCCATTCAGATGTCATTTTGGTGGTCGGAGAGCACGAGAATTTAAAGATTCTCGATAGTGCCCCATCGTGAAATGAAATCGTTTTTTCTCTTCGAGAAGCGATGCGATCGTGATGATCGACCTTGTAGTTCAATCCTATGCCAAAAAAGGAGGAAGGGAAGATAATCGCATTGTTGCCTTTTCTCGTCTCTATCTAGTTTGAGTAAAAGGAGTCAGAGGTGCAGCAACCGCGCAGTATTTCTTCTGCTTGGCCATGACAGACTCCATTCTTCCTACCTCTATAGCAGAATCTCATGCAGAATTAGCTGCTTCCGAACATCATCCTGTTGCGGTATCTGTGGTGGTCCCGGTGACCGAACGATATGACCCGCTGGATGAGATCTATTCTGTGCATGCCGATATCCTAAAAGGAATTGCTAGTACGGTTGAATTTATTTTTGTTCTGGATGGAGGGTATGAAGCAGCGTCTCAACCACTTGAAGCGTTGATAAGCAAAGGAGAGCCTATCCGCCTCATTCATCTTCAGCGGCATTTTGGTGAAGCCACGGTCCTCATGGTGGGGTTTCAAGCCGTTCAGTTTGATATCATTATTACACTACCGTCATATTTTCAAACGCTTCCCGAGGGTCTCCTCGTGGTTTTAAATTCCTTGGAACAATGTACTGATCTTGTGATCACTCGACGCTACCCTCGTCATGATCCTTGGATCAATCGTCTGCAGAATCGTGTTTTTCATGGAGTGATTAGTTTCTTCACAGGTGTCAGGTTTCGTGACATGAGTTGTAGCCTTCGAGTGATCCGCAGACAGGTTATTCGAGAAGTGTCTCTCTATGGTGATTTGCATCGATTCCTTCCCTTATTGGCTCATCAGCGAGGTTTTAAGGTTGTCGAGAAAGATGTCTTGCAACATTCTGCGGATTGTCACCACCGAGTATATCGACCGGGGGTTTATCTTCGAAGAATTTTTGATCTTATCACTGTCATCTTTCTCTTTAAATTCACTAAAAAGCCTTTACGGTTCTTTGGTCTCGTTGGTGCTGGGTTGTTTGCTGGAGGTTTCCTCCTTTCTGGGACTTTGTCAGTTCAAAAACTTTTGGGTCTGACGGCGCTCGCCGATCGGCCTTTGTTGGTTCTGGGTGTTTTGTTGATGGTCCTCGGAGTTCAAACAGCTTCCGTGGGCCTTCTAGGAGAGATGATTGTGTTTACGCATGCTCGAAAAGTTAAAGACTATGCGATTAAAAAAATTTTAAAATAAATAATAAATTCATATACACGTTTGTTCGTCTCGTTATGCCTGCCCATGGCCCCGGTTTTTCCTTCGGTCTATAAAGCATATATGGTGCCTTCTTTTGCCTGAAACAGGGTTTGTTATTAGCCAAAAATTTTAGGATCTTTTGAAACTCCTAATGTCTGTCATGTAGAGCCTTAGCCTTGGGTCTCTCGATGCAAGTGGTAGAAGAGGAGACTGTGGTGAGCCAATTGAGAGGGGAGCGGCTACTTAACAGACTAGACTTCAATAGGCCAATCAATAGCCATCGTTATGCTGAAGCAAAGGCTGCACTCCCCTTCTGCACTGGGTCCTGGATGTCCGGAATCAATGGGCTGCGTAGAGCCTTGCGGAAGGCCTGGAGAAGGTGTTGACGTTGAAATATTGCCAGTTTAGCTTTGTCCTCCAAGATCGCGATCTGGGTGCCACAATGCTTTGGTGGAAGAGCGATGTGGAAAGGTTGATTGCCAAACGACTTCCTAGCAACGGTAGATCAGGTTGGTCATGGTAGTGCTGAATATCAAACTGCGGTTCGGCAGGATAAAGGTCTATCGGAGCTTGACCAGCTATGCGCTGCCCTGAACGTTAAATTTTAATGCGTCACTTGCGACGAATGTTTCATAATTTAAACCTCGGAGATGTGAAGAATTTACATTAATTTTGGGTTCGAATGGTGGCTTGATTTCAAGGGGACGCTCCACAAGGTAAAAATGTTTAGACGAAACCAGACAAAGCAAGGTCGGATTTGGGAATTTGCCGCGATCGCAATGATTGTAGTGATTGGGGTAACCCTCCGCATGACGAATTTGGAAATATTAAATTTTAATGGTGACGAATTAATGCATATTTTTACGGCAGAAGAAATTATGAAAGGAAATCCTCCCGTCTTGCCTTCCGGGATACCATACGAGCGTGCCCTGCTGTATACATATCTTTTGGCCGGAATCGGTAGCATTGCTGGCCTCGATGAGTGGACGGCACGTTTGCCGGGCGTTCTCTTTGGCATGATAACTGTTTTAGTGGTGTTTCTTATAAGTCGAATATGGTTCTCAGCGGCAGTAGGGCTAGTGGTGGCATTCTTAGTTGCTGTATCGCCATTGGAAATAGCGTTTTCGCGCGAGGTGCGAATGTATTCAATTTTTCAACTGTTGTACTTAGTGACTATATTTTTTTTGTACCAAGGATATGAGGTGAGGGGAAAGATACTTGCGAGTGAAAAAACTGCCACTTACTTTACAAATTGGTGGTCGAAGCTGCAGATAAATCCTTTCATGCTTGTGATTGCAGGGCTTTTGTTAATGTTTACATACAACATGCAACCATTAATTCTTCTGGCGATGACCGGACCATTAGTGTATTTTTTATTAATAGGAGGGGTAGCCATAGTGACAAGCTCTACTCCGACAGTTGTCAAATGGAAACATGTCTTATTTTTACTTTTGGTCGTCTTGGGTCTGTTGGGTACCTGGATCTTATATCCTGACTTCATTGATCGTAATTTAAACGCAATTAGGTTTGCTCCAACATGGGCGCAGGGAAGGGTTGATAATTGGCATTTCTACAGGAGGACTCTATTAATTGATTACCCGATTATTTTTGGTACTTTAGGAGTTGCCACGGTTTTTGCTTTTTCAAAGTATCCCAAGCTCTCTCTGTATCTTGCTTGCTGTTTGGTTGTTCCATTAGTCTTGCATAGTGTGGTTTTCGCCTGGAAAGCATACCGGTATATTTTCTATCTCATACCAATTATTTTTATTTTGTGGAGTGTTGGTTTTTGTGCTGTGGTGGTAAGCTTATACAAATCTCTTGTCAAATGGCATGATCGTGTTTTAAGTAGGAAGAATTTTGGAAAGTATACAGCTATAGGGATTATTTTTATTGGAATAATATTTATGTTGAGCTCTATGCCATGGTTTAAGCAGACTGCAAAATCTTATGTTTGGCATCTCCCGAACATTCAGCGAACCATTACGAGACATTTGGATTGGGAAAAGACCATGAGTTACATTTCTAGATCCAATCTGCCAGGAGAATTAATCATTGCTTCGCTCCCACAAATTGCGAAATATTACGGTCCGGAATTACCCATTTATCAACTGAATCATTTTCTGAAGGACGGCATATTGAGTGATGATTTAAGGACCGATGAGGGCCAGTTGGTAGAGTACACCATTGGTGCTCCAGCTATAATGGATTTGGAGATGCTACGAAAAGTGATTCATAGATTTCCGTCAGGATGGTTTGTCATAGAGCGATTTCGCTTTAATAATGATACGGCCATTCCACCTGATATTCGAAATTATGTTGTGAGGGAGTTACAGTTACGACAGAGCACTGGTCCTAATGAAGGGAAAGAATTGATGGTGTGGTATTGGGGCAATTCCTGACTGTAGACCTCAATTAGTGTTACTTCGTCTATATCCTATAGCTAATCATTAGGAGGATTGTATGTGTACAATGTCAGTTTTAATGTTGGAAATTGGTTTAGAAACAGTTCTCCGCTCTCTGCCTCGGGATCCTAAAGCCTAGGCCTTCTAGTTGTCTTTGTAAGAATTTACCAGAACGAACGTGGAGTCCGCGCCTTTTAGGCGTGGAGGAAACGTTCAGCCGGCCGGAGGCCGGTCCAGTTGTGACTTCATGGGTGTATACCCGTTAAACGTACAAGTTATGCGGTGTATGACACGAAATCTCATGTGGTGCGGGTTCTCAAATCGGAAGTGGATTGAACGGGAAGATATTCGGCGATGGGTGGAGCAATAGTTCCGGTAAATTGCCAAGGATTTTGGATTTGAGATTGAAGAATTGGAAGTGGTGCAAGACCATGTCCATATCTTTCTAAATTTTCCGCCCCGCTATGCGATTGCCAAGGTGGTAGGGATCTTGAAGAGTATTTCCGCGAGCCGGGTGTCCAAAGAGTTCCCGAACCTAAAGGAGCAGTTGTGGAAAGGGGAGTTTTGGGAAGATGGGTATTTCGTTCGGACAGTGGGGGATGCCGTGACGGCCGTGGTCAGCAGAGGGTATATTCGCCACTATCGAGATGGAGAACGTGAGGCACCCAACTGAAGTTGTTTTAAATTTCCTAAAAAGCCCCGCCCTTTGGGCGCGGGTTAGTTACTAAAGGTTTGGCAATTTAAGTCCGACTCTGAGCTTAAGGCTTTTGGTTTTGATCAGTATCATTTGCCAATGATAATGACCAGATTTCGTTGCGCACCCGCTAGCAAAAGGTGCATAAGCGGCCGACCTATGCCGAAGCGACGGGCATATTAAAGTAGTGCCTGGAGTGAGTTGAAAAGACGTTGCGTCTCGGGTTGAAATGGGTGTTGCAAGACATCCAGACCTCAATCACAAAGGAGAGACGTCAGGATGTAGGAGCGTACCAAAACAAAAGAAGAAGATCGAGGAAGGACCGATGCAGGCATTGCCAATATGACACCCTATGAAAAGTTACGCCAATATTTCTTTAATCTGTTAACAACGCGACGAAATCTCACACCTAACTCTTGGCGACCTATGCGGACCATCCGGACGAGCAAGAGCTGGCGAGGGTGGTGCTCAGCGGCCATCATCCGAAACCCGACATTCAGACGGGCATTGGGCCAGTACCGTGCACGTGCCCTAAGTGTGGAGACGCCAGGGCCAACCGGTGTCGTTTCCTTCAGCGCTGATTCCCTCGTATGTGCGCAAAACGGCCAGCTTAGAAGCAGCCATGCAGTGGCTGAACTTGAAAGGCATTTCCACATTGCCAGCAAGGATTGTTTAAAGGCTCCTATCTACTTTGATTGTTCATGATTTTGGAAATCTCATAGGCTATGTAGGATGATTGAACTAGTTCACTCCGAGCGTATCCGAAAAGGTACTCATGTGGCAGCGATTTTTCTGCTGCTGGTATTTACTTGCGTCATGCAGAGAGACGAGATCTATGGCTTAGATGCAAATGAAGTTGTTACCTTTCCCTGGGGATTACAGCACATAGATGATCGGTGGCTTCCAAACGACTGGTTTAATAATACACCACTTGGAAGTCAACTATTAACGGGCAGCCTAGTAGGAGTTCTTGTTAAAAATTTTGGGTTTCTGGGAGCGTCCCTTGTAGGTCGACTCTTGGCGTATTTATTTCTTGCTTTTTCTTTGGGTGCTTTGACTCGTTACTTGAAAATCCCCATATATTATGTGCTTGCAGCATTGTTCGTGTTTGTTTCTGTGAGACAAAGCATTGGCGCAGGAGAATGGATTTTCGGTGGCATCGAAAGCAAAGTGTTTGCCTATGGTTTTATTTTTCTTGCCCTCAGATATGGGCTCGCTAAGAAATTTGTTTTGGCCGCAACGTTGTTTGGTTTCGCCACATCTTTTCATGTTCTTGTCGGAGGTTACGGCTTTCTTGCCTACTTAATTTGGTCTTTGTCTGAGAGGATTAATTTCAAAGCATGGCTTGAAATTCTCTGTTACTATGGCCTTGGGGCAGTTGTTGGAATTTATAATGCAGTGACTGAGATAGTAGCAGCTTGGGCTAGCCCAGATGTCTCAAAACTCATTGTATACTTTCGAGTACCCCACCATACGGTCCCTACCCATTTTAGTAATCTGTTCGAGTATAAATTGATCATACTTATTGCTGGATTTATTGTACTCTATTGGCTTGTTCGGACTCTCAAATCACCTAAACAGCTTTTGCGTTATGCAGCTATCACCATGATTCCTTTCTTCGCAGGTCTTATTGTTGCTCCTTTTGATTACAATGGAACGTTTTTAAAGTATTATCCATTCCGACTTGGAGATACTCTTTTCCCCTTATTTATAGCCCTTGTTGGATATTTTGGTATTAAGCAGTTACTCCCAGCTAGGATTATACACATCGGATTGCCTGTAGTTGCTATATTCAGTCTCATTTGGGCAGGAACAAATTTTGTTGGTGATATTGCGAACTTTAGAGTGCCCAATTCTTCCACTGATAAATGGGCACAGACTTGTAGATGGGTCAACGAACATACTCTTGACGATTCAATCTTTTTGATACCTCCTAGTAGGGCATCGTTTGCTGTTTTGGCAGAAAGAGCGACGGTGGTTACTTTCCGGTCGTTTCCTTTCTCAAGGGCACATATATCAGAATGGTACAGTCGATTGATGGACCTCACAGGTGGCGTTCCACCCCAGCAGGTAGGGGCTAATGCAATTCATGAGTTAGATGAAAACTATTATAACCTGGATGAATTAAAAATTCTAAATCTAATGGAAAAATATGATGCTAGCTACATCATCACCGAGTGCAAAGACCTCAGGAAATTGGATTTAGTTTTTTCTAACGAAATGCATTGCGTCTATAAAGGTAGTCTGGAGGTTTGAGTTGTTATGAAATTGACAATAGTATGTCCTACTTACAATGAAGCCGAGAACATTAAACCTCTCATTGAAAATATAACGATTGCACTTAGAGGCATTGATCATGAAATTATAATAGCCGATGATGATTCCGAAGATAAAACCTGGGAAGTTGGTGAAGGATTGCGTGCAGCCTATCCCCACCTCCGTGTGCTTCGGAGAATGAGCAATCGAGGTCTAACGTCTGCGGTAATTGACGGTTTTCACGCTGCACGAGGAGAGTTCGTAGCCTGTCTTGATGCTGATTTACAGCATGATCCTACCTCGATGGTGGATATGATCATAGGCTTGGACAAAGGTTGCGACATAGCTATAGGTAGCCGCTATGTCATGGGGGGAAGTGTCGGAGATTGGAAGTGGAGCAGAAAAGTGATTTCCTTGTTGGCAACAAAATTGGCCAAAGTTTTCATTGGAGTAAAAATGAGTGACCCAATGAGTGGTTACTTTATGTTACGAAAAAGGGATTTTCTTTCAGTGAGTGAAGATCTAAACGCTGGAGGATTTAAAATACTAGTTGAACTCCTCACCAAGTTATCTCCTAAGGCAATAAAAGAAGTTCCCATTAAATTCAGGCCAAGAATCGCGGGAAAATCAAAACTTTCAACAAAAGTTGCTTTCCAATATCTTCACCAATTGTGGCGACTTTCTTGGCCAGGAAAAGTGTTACCTGTTCGCTTCCTGAAGTTTGGACTCGTGGGTTCTGCTGGTGTGATAATTAATTTGTTAGTGATGGTTGGGGTGATGAATCTGTTAAATTGGCGAAATTGGCGGGCTTCAATAGCTGCCACAGGTTGCGCAATCATTTTCAACTACTTCACTAACAATTTCTGGACATTTCGTGATAGGGAGCGTTCGGGTGTAGACGTAATAAGAGGGCTATACGTTTTTGCCGCCGTTTCGATGGTAGGTCTATTAGTAACTGTTTGTATGTATACGGGTTTTACAAGAGGAATCGGTACAGTCCTACATATACAGGACCCTACCGTTGCATTACCTAACTGGGTTCTATTGTTTTGTCAATTTAGTGCCATTCTATTCGGTACATATTTTAATTATAAACTTAACTTAGCGTTTACGTGGAAGAAGATGCCATACCAGGACAGAGATGAACCAGATATGTAATGCCAGCAAAGAAAAAGATTTCCGAAGGGCATACGGTTCAGTCAGATTTCGCGTTTTCTCAGTAACAAGTTTTGATATGGGCAAGTCTGATTTTTTTTAAACTGGTTTCTCATAAGATGTGTTCCTGGTTCCCCATGGGAACATCGGAGAACAAGTATCCGGAAGGGTTAATCCCTCAATCGCCCGAGGGTGGGGTACTTCTGTTGCCAGACTTTTCTTTGTGGCAATCGGTCTTTCTGCATGGGGGCCTCTGGGAAGTGGGGTATTTTATCCTTGCCCTTATCGGGCTAGGCCTAGCATATTCATTGTTGGGGTTTCACTTGTGGCATTGGCCCCCAAAAGCCGCTCTTAGCAATTTCTCTGTTAATATAGAAATCGTTTCGCCTGGTTTTGACAAACGGATACAGGTTGTGAAAGTTGTGCCTCAACGACATGAATAGCCTTTGGTGTATGGAAAATACGATATGGAAATAAAGCTTTGCCAGTTTGAGCAAGGGGAAGATAATAAATGGGATGCCTATGTAAATCAAACTTCTAATACGAGTTTTTGTCACCTGAGTGTTTGGAAGCATGTGATTGAAAAAACATACGGACACAAGGCCTGGTATTTTTGGGCGGTTGAACAGGATAAGGTTATAGGAATTCTCCCTTTGATCTCTATGGAAACGGTCTTATTTGGTCGGGCATTAATCTCGCTCCCTTTTTTAGATGAAGGTGGGATTTGTGCTAATGATACGGCCACAACAATGGAATTATTTGAAGCCGGTTGCGAGTTGGGGAAAACCATGGGTATCCCAAACCTAGAATTTCGTCATCATGATGCCAGTTCATTATCTCTGCCGTATTTTGGAAATAAAGTTTCCGTGAGATTGCCTTTGAATACCACGTCCACACAGAAATGGAAGGAGCTTAATGCCAAAGTGCGGAATCAGGTGAGAAAGGCTATGAAGTTTGGGCTTACGGCGCATTGGGAGGGTGAGGAGAGTTTAGGTGAGTTCTATGAAGTTTTCGCTGAAAATATGCGTGATTTAGGGTCTCCAGTGCATAGCCAAAATTTTTTTCGAATAATGTTTCAGGAGTATGGAAAAGATATATCTCTTTTGGTTATTCGGAAGGATCAGAAAGTTATTGGTGGTGGGGTCTGTTTGAAATTTAAGGATATGCTATGTATCCCGTGGGCCTCTTCACTCCGACAATATCGAGCATCCTGTCCAAACGTCTTAATGTATTGGGAAGCCATTGAGTGGGGGTGCGATAACCACTTCGCCGTATTTGACTTTGGGCGGTCGACGAAAGGTGCAGGAACCTACAAATTCAAAATGCAATGGGGCTCTGTTGAGGAACCACTTCATTGGCAGCGTTTTCCCTCAGATGTTCAGAATGGTTCCGGCCAAACCGAAAAAGAAAAATATGCATGGCTGGTTTCTCTCTGGTCACATCTTCCTGTATCGGTATCCAAGGTTATGGGCCCCTGGATTCGAAAGCAGGTAAGTCTTTGAATGAGATGCTTTTTCTCTTCTGAGCTCCACAGGTAGGTAATGTACCTGGAATAATGCCCAATAAAAGGGGACTTAATTCCCTAATTTTAAAGTTATATTCCCTCGAGAGCCAATCAGAGACAACTGATTTATAACGTTGAAAGAGCTAACGTTATCATAGTTGGAATTATAAATTTTTGTTTCCTCTAACTGAATCCTCCCTAGGAATTTGGGCTTGTCGGAAAACTGAATTATTCTATTTTGAGGGTTTATTGTTCAATAACTAATCGGCAGGTAATGTAGGCTGTGCAGGGCCGTCTGCTCTAATGGCCTAGGCAGAATTCTAGAGGTATCAATTCATCCCTGCAGCTCCCCATTCTTTGAAATTCACTGATTATTGATATTTCGTTATGAGCTTTTCACATATCCTCAGGTAGGTCATCATTTACAATACCTCAAACATTGGGGATTTAAAATTGCTGAAAATTTGTGATGTCCAATACGAAGTAATGGTGTTAGGAGAGTAATGTTAATCGTAGAATTCATATTTTGGTTTTCCATTTTCTTATTCTTTTATGTTTTTATTGGGTATCCGGTCTTTATTGCTTGTCTTGGGAAATTCTTTCCTCGGTCGCGTGTACGTGATGAATCCTTTCTGCCTATGGTTACCCTTATTATCTCTGCCTACAATGAGGAGGAGGTGATTCGAGAGAAAATTCTAAATAGTCTGGAGCTATCTTATCCCAAGGAAAAGCTTGAGATTTTTGTAATTTCTGATGCTTCGACAGATAAGACGGATGACATTGTTCGGGAATTTGAAGCGCAAGGGGTTTTCTTAAAGCGGATGTCGCAACGCGGAGGGAAGACGGTGGGTTTAAATTCGGCCGTTCCTGATGCTAGAGGGGAGTTTATTGTTTTTTCAGATGCCAATGCAATGTATGAAGGCAATGCTATAGGTAAATTAGTAAGAAATTTCAAGGACCCGAGAGTTGGGTGTGTGACAGGGGATTCTCTCTATGTTGATTTAGAGGAATCAAGGGTGGGGGGAAATGAAAAATCTTATTGGGACTATGACCGGTTTTTGAAAGTCATGGAGACAAAAGTTGGCTCCATGGTGGGCTCCGATGGAGCTCTTTTTGCTATTCGAAAGTCAATGTACACTCCGCTAGACTTTGATGATATTAATGATTTTGTCCTTCCCCTTAAAATCGTTTCCAATGGTTTTGATTGTATATTTGAACAAGAAGCTATTTGTAAAGAAAGTGCCACCACCTATCTTGAAGAAGAATTTCGTCGAAAGGTGCGGGTCGTTAATAGAAGTTGGAATGGGTTTTGGAAAGTCAAAAAATTACTGAACCCTTTTCGATATGGTTGGTTTTCTGTTCAATTATTTTCACACAAACTCTTACGATGGTTAGTCCCAATTTTTCTCATTCTTATATTTTTTAGTTCGATTTTGTTATTCGACAACCATTGGTTTTATTTTTCTGCTGTTATTGTACAAATTGTAGGTTATACGCTAAGCGGATACGGCATACTCCTAGAGATTCGCAGAATGCCCAATAATAGGTTATCGTTTCCGGCCTACTTTTTAACGGTTATGGTTGCTTCTCTTATTGGAGTTTTCAAAAGTATCCAAGGTGAGCGCATTACTGTATGGAATCCTGAGAGAAAGGCAAACCCTCACACTCCCGGCAAGGTCGGCCCTATCCTTTTAAAACCAATCTCTATAGTCATGGGGATTGGGTATGTATTCGCTCTTTTCTTATGGCCTACTCTCATGTTTTGGTTGACGATAGGTATTCTGTTGTATACCTATGCTGGATTTCCTCTGTCTCTCATATGTTTAATGCGTTTTAAGGGTAGTCAATGGAAGCAGAGTATGGACCATTATCCATCAATAACTCTTGTTATTGCTGCCCACAATGAAGGTGAAATTCTTGAAGTAAAAATTTTAAATTCTCTTGCCCTTGAGTATGCTCCAGGAAAATTAACGGTTTTGGTGGCATCGGATGGATCAACAGATGAGACCAATCTGATTCTCGAGAAATACAGGCAAGAAGGGATCTGTTCCTATTTAGGTGATGCCAAAGTGGGAAAAGCCGCTCTATTGAATCGGGTTGTTCCAACCTTGGATACGGAAATTATTCTTGTTTCAGATGCCAATGTTCTCTACTCCAAAGACGTACTTCAAAAAATCGTTAGAAATTTTTATGATACTCAGGTTGGTGTGGTTTCTGGGAAGGTGAAATTGTTGAATCCCAATAAAGGATTCGGTGCCTCAGAAGCTCTTTATTACCGATATGAATGGTTTCTAAAAGAACTCGAGTCAGGGCTGCATTCTCAAATTGGTGTAGATGGAGCGATGTATGCTTTTCGAAAAAGACTGTTTCCTTGTCTTCCTGATAATGTCGTTGTAGATGATCTCGTGCTGCCCATGACTATTTCGATAGCTGGGAAACGAGTAGTGAGTGAGTCTGAGGCCATTGGATATGAAGCTTCCCCAGATTCTCTCTCAGCGGAATTTTCTCGGCATGTTCGGATAACAGCCGGAGCCATTCAAAGTATTTTTGCTGGATTGGGTCTGCCAGGCGTTGATTGCCCGTTGTTATTTTTTACATTTTTCTCGCACAAGATTCTCAGGTGGTTGACGGGAATTTTTATGGTTGGCGTGTTTATTTCCAATTCTCTGATGTTAGATAGCATATTTTATCAAGTGACTTTTGGAGGACAATTGATATTCTACATAGTAGCCTTAGGAGGACAAGTGTACAATGCGCCCATATTTTTTGTGGGTCCTCTTTATATCTGTGTCGTCAATGCAGCTTGTACTGTGGGGCTAATTCGAGGTCTTTTAAATCTTCAAAAAAGTCAATGGAAAAAAACGGGAAGATCGAGTGTCGAAAGCTATAATATTACTCCCTAATAAACGGTTTTTCGTGGGAAAAAGGTTTAGGTTCATTGGAGATCGATATCATCTTGAGGCATGACTCGCTTTGAAAATTTAAGCTTTCGCTTCTTGCGACCGAATGAATGAATCTATAGTGGGTTCGTGTGAACGTACGACTTTTCTTATTGTCTATGGCCTTGCCCCAATAATGATATTCTTTATCCAGGAGGGTTACTTTATCCTACTATGAACGTCTTGATATCTTCTCATCTACAACAACTTGAAGCTGAAAGTATCTATCTCTTTCGTGAAGTGGTGGCCGAATGTGAAAATCCGGTGATGCTTTATTCGATAGGCAAGGATTCGTCTGTCCTGCTCCATCTCGCCCGAAAAGCCTTTTTCCCATCCAAATTGCCTTTTCCGCTTCTACACGTGGATACGACATGGAAGTTTAAGGAGATGATCGAATTTCGGGGGAAGATTGTCGAAGACTATGGTCTTGATCTGATTGTCTATACCAACCAGAATGGCCTGGACCAAGGCGTAAGTCCCATAACTCATGGTTCTTCCTTACATACTGATATTATGAAAACTGAGGCGCTGAAACAAGCACTGGACAAGTATGGGTTTGATGCTGCATTTGGCGGGGCGCGAAGGGACGAAGAAGCCTCGCGGGCTAAAGAACGCATGCTATCATTTCGCACGGCGACGCATCGATGGGATCCTAAGAAACAACGCCCTGAGTTGTGGAATATTTTTAATACCCGCGTCAGGAATGGGGAAAGCCTGAGGGCGTTTCCCTTGTCCAACTGGACCGAGCTTGACGTTTGGGACTATATTCAGCAGGAAGAGATTCCGGTTGTTCCGCTCTATTTTGCAAAAGAACGCCCAATCGTTGAGCGAGATGGCATGTTGGTGATGGTGGATGATGACCGACTTCCCCTCTTGCCTAATGAGCAGCCGGCGATGCGGTCTGTGCGATTCCGCACTCTTGGCTGTTACCCACTATCGGGGGCCATTGAGTCAACGGCTGCCACGTTGTCGGACATTATTCAAGAGATGGCGCATTCTCGAAATTCTGAACGTCAAGGTCGTCTGATTGATCGGGATGCGATTGGTTCGATGGAAAAGAAAAAGCAAGAGGGGTATTTCTAATGAGCTCTTCCCCATCCGAGGTGACTCGTCAATCTGAATCGATGCGTGCAACTCCCGGAGTGCAAGGCCTCTTACGCTTCATGACGTGCGGTAGTGTGGATGATGGCAAAAGCACTCTTATTGGGCGATTATTATGGGATTCCAAATTGGTTTCGGACGACCAGTTAGCCTCGCTAGAATCTGAGAGTAAGCGGGTAGGAACTCAACATGGTGACATTGATTACGCCCTACTGGTTGATGGCCTCCAAGCTGAACGCGAGCAAGGCATCACCATTGATGTGGCGTATAGGTTTTTTGCTACGGAAAAGCGAAAATTTATTGTCGCTGACGCCCCTGGGCACGAACAATATACCCGCAATATGGCGACAGGGGCTTCGACCGTTGACCTCGCAGTGATCATGATAGACGCCCGTAAGGGTATACTCACGCAGACGATGCGGCATAGTTATATCCTGTCGTTACTGGGAATGACGCACGTGGTTCTTGCCATCAATAAAATGGATTTGGTGGATTATTCAGAAGACCAATTTAACGACATCAAAACTGAGTACGCGGCGTTTTCTGATCCCTTAGGTTTCCAAGAGGTCGTGGCCATCCCCGTGTCCGCTCTGAAAGGCGACAATCTTCTTCATCCAAGTGTGCATACGCCTTGGTACCACGGGCCAACCCTCATGGGCCAGTTAGAGACTGTGGCGATCAATCGAGATGTCACCACCAAACCTTTCCGAATGCCAATCCAGTGGGTCAACCGTCCCCATCTTGATTTCCGGGGCTTCTCAGGAACCATTGTCAGTGGAACAGTGCGGCCTGGAGACCCAGTGGTTGTGCCGTCCTCTGGGCAAACAAGCACAGTAGAACGGATCGTGACATTTAATGGTGAGATCGACTGTGCCGTGGCGGGCCAAGCTGTCACCTTGACGTTACAAGATGAAATTGACATTAGTCGTGGTGATTTACTCAGTGCCACGCAGGCACGTCCTACTACTGCCGATCAATTTGAAGCCAAACTCATTTGGATGCATGATGAGCCTCTCTTGCCTGGGCGTCAGTACCTCATCAAAATGGGATCCCAGACGCGAACCGCACAGGTGAGTGCTCTGAAATACAGAGTCAATGTCAACACATTGGAGCATCTCGCTACGAAGACGTTGGAACTGAATGATGTGGGTATCTGTAATCTCTCTCTAGATCATCCCGTGTCTTTTGATCCCTATCAGAAAAATCAACGCACTGGTTCTTTTATCCTGATTGATCGTTTTACCAATGCTACGATTGCTGCGGGGATGATCGACTTTGCGTTGCGTCGGGCCGAGAATATCCATTGGCAATCTGTTGCGATTCATAAAGCCGCGCGTGCAGATTTGAAAGGGCAGAAACCATCCATTCTTTGGTTTACGGGCCTGTCGGGTGCAGGGAAGTCTTCGATTGCCAACTTAGTGGAAAAGAAATTACATTCACTTGGGCGGCATACTTATTTGTTGGATGGTGATAATGTGCGGCATGGCCTGAATCGAGATTTAGGGTTTACCGATGCAGATCGGGTGGAAAATATTCGTCGGGTATCGGAAACGGCCAAGTTGATGGTTGATGCTGGAATGATTGTGCTGGTCTCGTTTATTTCGCCATTTCGGAGTGAACGAGAAATGGCGCGACTTATGGTTGATGATGGGGAATTTTTGGAAGTGTTTATCGATACATCCTTGGAGGAATGTGAACGTCGAGATGTCAAGGGCCTCTATAAAAAAGCCCGAGCGGGGGAGATTAAAAACTTCACGGGTATTGATTCACCCTATGAACGTCCAGACGATGCAGAAGTCATCATTGATGGGGCACAGGAAACTGCCGAAGAGGCTGCAATACACATTGTCCAGGAACTAGAGCGTCGCCGACTCTTATCCCATAGTCGATGAGAATTTTTAATTCAGCTATATAAATTTCTGAAAAGAGCCTTCTTGTAGAGATGAATGCTTGCCCGTTTTTTTAGGTAAAAAGGAAAACCGCTTTGTGCTAGAAATATTTGAGTAAACAATGAATGAGCCTGCCAGCAGAAGCGGACCTTGGTTTATTGACAGTTTGATAAGAGAAATTTCTGCCTCTCATTAGGCTGCTGTTTCAATCTTTGTTTGCGCAAAATACTCGGCATCAGGGGTCTGTCGGCTTAGCGTCTGGTGACCTTGTTCCGTATTATAGAACATGAAATACTCCGTCAAGCCAGCTCGCAGCTGGTGTTTCATACGCACGCAGGTATGCATCCTCGTACTTTAACACTGCGCCAGAGTCGTTCGACGAAAGAGGTGGTCCCAGAAAATTTGACACCGGCTTCAGTGGATAAGTAGACCTGTTTCAATCATCAGCATGTCATAGACAGGAGCTTATCATGAGTCGACGAATCAGACGGAATCACCCCCCTGTGTTCAAGGCGAAGGTGGCGGTGGCGGCCCTGAAGGACGATTTCACCACTGCGGAGTTGGCGAAGAAATTTG